>JAQIWU010002302.1:0-12598 GCA_034696445.1 Isotomiella minor
AACTCCCTCTTTGCTACTTCAGTCACTTCAGGCCTCATCGTCAAGGTTCCGTACATGTTCAGGTTCACCATCTTGACCACGACTGCACAGGGTGCCGTTCGTTCACTTTGAGAGGAGGGAAGGGACACGGGAGGGTGGATGGTTCCGTGTGTGAATGTGTCGGACGCTCCAAAAAGACTGAGGCAGAAAATTGTGAAGCGAGGAAAGCTCTTTCAATTGCAGTCAGCAAAGCAAGCAAGGTAAGGAGATATGCTAACACTCATTATTCAAATTCCCTTACATAACTTTCCAAGACACAATTTTCTTAGCCTAAAATGCACTCTTCTTAAGCAAATCAACGAATCATCCAATTTGAATAAAGGTTCATGAACCACAAAAACCAAGTAATATAGCCATATCCATCCATGTGCATTTGTGAAGACAAGATTCCCTTTGAGAAATATTAAAATACTTTGTCACATAATATGATCTCATTCAACAGGTAATACAGAATTGAATGCCAGGAGACGCAGTCCAGGTCAGGTCACGTAGGCTATATTCGATGACTTAATTTTTCCCTTCAAACCAAATGACATGTTTTGTTTTGTTGAACGTTTTTTGTCAACCAAAAAATAGAATTTTTCCACCTCAAAAAATACATACAAGACACATTAGGTACGGAGATGGACGTGTTCAGTTCACAAAACGTTTCAAAAGAAATAGAAAAAAAAATCAATAAATAAATAAAAATGAGATGAAAAATAAAATAAAATAGAAAAACCTGATGTGATGCATTCATGCATGCATGGATTAGCATGGCGGCGAGTAGGGGAGAAAAGTGTTAGGTACTTTTTGATGCGAGTGAAAGTGTGGGGGAGGAAGAGCAGAGCAAAAGAAATAATCTCATCTCTCGAATAATTAAAAAAATATCTCACCTCTCGTTTTCCATTTAATAAAAATCTCGATAAAAACGTTTGACTTTCATTTTTATTTCAACTTTCAACTTTCACTCTCTCGTCAGAACGTGAAGGAGGAGGACGTGTGCGTGCAGTTCTCTTTGTGTCTCCAGCCAGCTTTTTGATATTTGGTCATCTTTTATTTTTGTCAGTGTCAGTGTCGTCAGTGTCACCATGTCTCAGCAGCAGACCAACTTGGGTCAAACCAACATCGATCCTTCTTGTTGTCCAAATGAGGACCCCATTATTGATGCAGAAGAGGAGGAGGATGTCGTCATGGGGTCACAACAACGTTTTGTTGGGTCCCAGCAACCTCGAGAACAACGACAACCTGAAGAACGATTCATGGGGTCACAACAACAGCCACAACAGCAATTCCAGCCGGGGGAAGAGGTCTTCATGGGATCCCAACCCAGTGCGTCCCAGTCGCGACGACGAACTCGACAATCGTCGTTTGCAGCATTGCCGCCCTACTTGACTGACTCTCCGCGTCGTCGCCGCCATCGTCATCCAAGGGTTGGGGGGACACATTCTTCTGGCTACCAGGGACATCACGACGACCCTTATGCTTCTCAAGGCGGAGGAGGAGGTGGGGTCAACATCCATTACAATGCTCCCAGCGTCAACTACAATGGCACCAGCATCAACTACATGTTCCAAGGTGCACCAAATTTGCCCTTTGGAAGCGGGCCCAACAACTATGCAGGGTTCGGTGGTCCAATTCCCGCAACCTGGTAAGTCAAAATCTCACACAATCTTCATTTGACAAACGTATGACCTTCGACCTTCCAAAAGTAATTGAGATTTTCATTTATTTCACAGGCACGAAGGACAAAACTTCAACCCCAACACTGGCTATTCTACTTCTACTGACATCCAACGTCACGGCTCTTAGAAAATTACTTCTTCAACCTCATCGACATTCTTTTATGAACACTTGACCAAGTAATCTTAATTTTATCCTCAATGAAATAATTCCGCGTTTAATAATGTCATTTTTACGTCACGTTCTTTTTATTGGTACTCATTAAGCTTTTTTTAAACATGTAAAGACACCAGTTTCCGAATAGTTTTAGTTTTGATACTTGAGTTAATATCACGTCTTTTTGTCAAGTACATAGAAAGTAGATTCAGGAAATAAACCCTCGTCTTTCATTCAGGTAAAATCGTTCTCTCTTCTATTTTTCCTTTGGGCGAATCATCATCTCAATCTTTTATTGGCATCATCTCAATCACTTTTTTAGACATGTAGATAGAATTTGAAATTGCATTTAAGATAAGTCATGAAATCCATTGCATACGGCATCTCATACGGGTGAAGACATAGACGCGAGTTCCGTGTTCCCCATCGCCCCGAACGAGCGCAGACGAAAACCGATTGATTTTTTAAAGAAGAGCTGACTCTTTTCTGACTCCGGACCCACAACAGACAGGGGACACAACGGACACCATTAATTGTCATGGCGTTGGCCTTAAGGACCTATGGGGATAAACCGGTCAGCTTTCAATTGGAGGATAATGGGGAGCACTATTGCATCGGATCGGAGGTCAGTTTCCTTCCCGTTATGGGTCAAACAATTGTGCCATAAAATGACGTTCGTCCGTTTGTTATTGTTTTTGCAGGTGGGGAATTATCTCCGTTTGTTCAGGGGGGCGTTGTACAAAAAGTACCCTGGGCTGAGTCGTCGGATGGTCACGAATGAAGAGAGGAAAAAGTTGGCGGAGTTAGGCAAGTCATATGAAGACATTTACATTTGGTCATCAACCGGATTTTCGTGGTCCAGTCACCGGTGTTTAACTCTTTCACTATTATTGCAGGACTAAGTCAACACTGCATTGCCTCCAGCATCTCGTTGATTAGAGCTTGTGAGGTGGATGAAATTCTGGACGGGAATGACGAAAAGTACAAAGCCATCTCCGTGCATTCGGTTGAACAACCGGCAGTGAGGTTCGCTCTCTCTATTTTTATGTCCTATTTGACTATGATAAGGATCATTGCCAACTGAAGTCGATCATTGTTTTTCTAGGGATACGAAACAAAAGAAGCCAACTCAGTGGGTTCCCTCACTCCCAAACAGTTCCCACCTTGACGCAGTTCCTCAGGCCACTCAAATCTGTCGGAACAGGGTGAGCACCAAGAAGGTGCGGACGTTTCCAACGTGCTTTGATGACACGGACCCTTCTCTCATCAACGAGAATGCCATGCAACCAGAAGTATTAGTTCCAATTCGTTTGGACATGGAGATTGAAGGGCAAAAGCTGAGAGATACTTTTACATGGAACAAGAATGGTAGGCCCCCTTGAAATAGTGAATGAGTAAGAATAACGACTCATCATTTATTTTTGTGTGTTTTAGAATCTCTCGTGAGCCCTGAATCCTTTGCTGAAATTCTGTGTGACGATTTGGATCTGAACCCAAATGTATTCATTCCAGCCGTTGCGCAGTCTATTAAGCAGCAGATTGATGCATTTCCCACGGACAACTTGTTGGAGGATCAGTCCGATCAACGCGTTATAATTAAGGTAACTATTGGCCTTGTTTCCTTTCATTGTTTAATCAATTGTTTCATTGATACATTTGTAGTTGAACATCCACGTCGGCAATACCAGCCTCGTGGATACCATAGAATGGGATATGAGCGAGAAGGAGAACAGTCCCGAAAAATTTGCAAATAGACTTTGTTCTGAACTTGGTCTTGGTGGCGAATTTGTGACTGCGATTGCATATTCCATCCGCGGACAATTGTCATGGCATCAAAGGACTTACGCGTTTAGCGAGTCACCTCTACCAACCGTGGATGCCCCGTTTAGGCACCCTGGAGACTCGGATGGATGGGCACCATTCCTGGAAACATTGACGGATGCCGAGATGGAAAAGAAAATTCGAGATCAGGACAGAAACACGCGGTATAGTAATAATCACAATGACATAATTTCCAAATACATAATATCATATCTAATCCTTTGTACAATATTTTTACAGGCGTATGCGTCGTCTGGCTAACACGACTCCAGGGTGGTAAATGCAAAGAGAGAAGTGAAGTCCATTATCCTCTATTCGTGAAGTTAGCAGTCAACACTTTATCACCGTTTTACTTAGGCCCTTGTAACTTTATACTGTATTTGTTCATTTTACATTTTTTTCACAATGTAAACTTTTTTCATTTTTTCGTACAAAGTGTATAGTTAGGGATTATTACTTAAGGCGTTGCTGTGGTACACAAATACTTACAATACTTGTTGTCATTCCATTATTGGATAGAAGAAAGACGAGGCGAACATTCAGATTGTGTCTGGATAACAAAAACCTACTTAATCGTATCAGTGTCGTGTAAAATCTCTGATTATTTTGTAATTGTTGTTACCTATACACAGGTCAGTATTAATATTTTTGTAACGTACCATACTTGGCTTGTCACTTTGTACTCAATTTGTTCATTGACGTTGTTACCTTACCTCACCTTGACCTTAGAGCCGCTCATGAGATTATTGTCCTCAGTTTACCTTAAGTATTTGAATTACCTGAAATAAGGTCGTGACCTCGTTCATAATTGTAGAGAATCCTTTTGTTTAAGTAATGAAATGACTTTTTCGTTGTTCCCATTCGTACCAATATTTGATAATAAAAAACTAGATGTACCGTAATTCAGTTAACTGCATACATCCTTTTATTTATTCCCATGAAGAAGATATAATTCACTTCACTACTGTTTTTATCCACAAGAATTTAAATTTAGTACGACTGTTGATAAGCACTGCAAAAGGACAAGTTTATAAGGAATTGTTATAATTTGATTCTAACATATTTCTTAGTCCAACGAAATTTAACAAGACAAACAAGATAACTTTTACTTTATAGCGAGACAGGTAGACCGAGTTTTGTTTCATTATTAATAATACATTTTTCAGAAGCGTCCACGCTTTTTGACTCGTTCCTTCCTAAACGATAACCTATGAGGGGTTACCCGGGTATAACAATACGTATGAGTAATTGAGTGATGATTTACGCTACCTTCTACCAAATATTTGGCGACTTTCTTCTCAATGATTAAACCCAAACGTTCTCAATAATTGTTTCTTCTCGCATTCTTATATACTACTTTCACACAACGTCTCAGGTCACCCCAATAATGCTTTTGGCTACAGCTATAGATAACTGCGGAGAGCTGGATAACTTTTTTTGTCTAGGAAAAGACTAAATGTATATATTTCTTGTGCGTACGTGTCTAAAGTTCTTATGCGTATCTCATGTTTTATACTTTATGATAATTCTCGATAATTTACGTGGGATGTTAACCTGTACTCGTACTACTACTGCTACTGCTGCTGGAAGTAGAGGAACGAGGAACTTTCCAAATGAGGAGGTGGTTCGTAGAGTCCTCTCTGCCGCAGAGATCACCCGTGCTAATACTACGCGAACCCCCTCCTCCCATAAGAGTTCCATAAACCATGGACTCTATACTGCTCCCCGTCATACCACCTCCTCCGACACCTGCGGAATGGGGGGAGGCTGAGGAGGATGGGGAAGAAAGGGCAGAGGTGGAGGATAAAGAGAGAGAGGCGAGGTTTCCAGCCCCGCTGCTACCGCTATTCCCCCCACCTCCTACGGATGAAGAGGACACTAAGGTGGCCGAAGACGCCGTGGACGTCAATGTGGGTGGAGCGAAGAAGGGGGGACGAAACTCTTCGAATCCGTCACCGCCACTTATGACGACACAACCATCACGGGAAGTACAACTTGTGAGGACCCTCACTTGACCGGTGTGTCCCTGAGGAAGGGCTAAGGGCACCAGTTTCTTGGCACCAGGGGATGAGGTAGGAGGAGACGTGACGCAAGTCAGAATGACCCCTGCACTCGTACCAATCCAAAGAGACTTGTCTGGGGCAATGAGCAACGCAGTCACTCTTAGACATGCGGACTTGTGCTGGCGAATTATATCGTCACAACCTTGGAACAAACAAGTAGTCACTGTAAACGGAACTATGTACAAGGAATTATGTGCTTACCAGAGAGGATTTTGGCAACCTCAGACGCCACATCGACGTGGCAAATGAAGTCGTATGTGGTACTGTTGTAGCATTTGATCAAACTGGAGGAGTTTAAAGCAACCCAAACTGCATCGTCTGATGCAACAAGGTTGGACACAGACCCTCGCAGATCGCCCCCAACAATGTGAAGCAGCTCTAGCATGCCATTACTCCCCTCAGTGCCCCCACCACCACTGTAATCTCCAGTCACACTTGTACTAATACTGGTAGAATAGACTTTAATTTGAGTTCCCGTTACGGCCCAAAGCGTTTGCCTCTGGTTGTGTTGTGTGCTAGTCGTCACCACCAACATTCTCGTCACTGGATTCATTCCAGAACCAATGGTAATCCAAGTGGGCTCGTTAATCAGCCATCCCTTTCCTTCTGACAATGTATGCAAAACCTTAAGCATCGGAAACCAAGTCTGCATAGAGAATACTCACGATTGTTTCTGGAGTACACAGCGACGTCCCCGCTACCTAAGGACACAAAGACTTGACCACCATAGTAGGCCATGGCGTTCAGGGGGGACTTGTGCTGCTGAACTTTCCTGCTTTTCTTAACTCGCACACTGTCAGAACAGTCGTATATTTGCAAAGCCCCGTCCTCAGTCCCAAGCCACACAGTCCAATGCTCTGCCTTGCCGCTACTCCCACCCCCGTGATGGTGTGGATGATGGTGATGGTGGTTATGACCTGCGTGTATGAAGGTTCCATATATACAATGCATATAAGAAGGGTGTAATGCTTAATTGCCAATTACCCGATCTACCTTTGCTGTGGATTTCACCCGTCTCATCTTCCCCGAATGCAGGTTCCGGCGACGTGGAAGCTGCAGTGGAAGATGGACTCCGTTCACCACGACTTGAACCCTTTGTGTGATCCGGTTGGTAAAAGGGTGGCACTGCAAGGATGCAAGTTATGCGAGAATTGCAAACACCATTGCAGGAAGTGACAGAGGGTTCCGGGTGGAGAGTCAAAATGCAAATCTGTCCAACGTAGCCATCTGAATTCGCAACCCAAACGTCCACACGTTGCTGTCCATTTGACCCGACGAGAGATACTGGAACAGCACAACTCAACTGCAAACCAGCTCGCGTCTTGCGAATGGGGACAGCTTGGACGAAACTCGTTTGAGAGTAGCGACCACTTCCATATCGAACTAAAAGTATTGTTACAAAATCTCACTTTGCCCCATTTCTTTAGGTATATAGAGACTTACGATATTTCGCCAGGGTGTTGTGGAAGGATTCCAGCCACAAGTGTTTCTTCTCAGGAGAACTAAACTGAATTTTTATTTGCTCAGGGGCCTCTCCTCCTTGATCACCGTTTGAAGAGGAGGAAGCTCGAACTTCCAGCGTGAGAACCTCCGCGTTATTATTACTATCACAGTGCTGCTTACTGCTACTGGTAACGCTAATACTACTACTACTGCTTAGACTGAGAGCAATTACAAGGTCACGTAGAACGTCGTCCAAGCCACCATGGGGAATCTTGAGGAGGGAGGCGAGGTCCATTATTTTATGAATTGTTTTCAGGTCTTCATGCGTCTCATCTTGCGCACTGCCTGAGGAGGATGAGGATGCTGTCGAGGCCATCGCAGGGACGGGCCCGTCATCTCCCTCGTTACTCCCTGTGGATGAGGAGTCCACAAGGACTTCGCTCAATCCAAGCTTTAACAGAAGCTTGAATTTGCACCCTTCCAGATTGAATGCTCCTGTACTGCCAGCCCCACCGCCACCAGGCTGATATTGGTTGCCACTGAAAAGACAAAGCCGAACATAGAACAACTTCCTCAAAAAAATGAATAGGGTGGACGCTCACGATGTTTTCCGGATGGTACTCTTTTTCTTTATTGACGCGATGACTATTGAGTCAGCAAACAGAAAGAGGGCCCGCTCTTTCCTCACGTTCGTGGGAGTCAAGAGGGAGACGACACTGACGTTGACGAGGTGTCCAATCCCAGCCGTCCATCCTTCAATCTCAATTTCCCCCCGCCCTGACTCGGACATGGGCTCAATGCTCACTGAGGCACAGTCGATGTGCACGGCGAACTGCTTTATCTTATCCAGTACTAAGATGAGGCGTGAATGGTCGTCATGCGTCAACTCGGTGTGCTTTATCAATTCCTATAGGTTTATTAAAGAAAGTTGATTAGTGGCTCATCTTCCCCGCTTGACTATGACTTTCACCCACCTTGACCATCAGCTCATATCGGGGAATGCGTTGTATTGGCATAATCAAGAGTGAGTCTATTGTCAGCTTGCCCTTGTGCTGACGAGCATTATTTTCTATAAACTTTGCGAAGAGTGGTTTTGACGCGACGGCCATTTTTAAAGACCCTTTAGCGTTTTTCCAATTGTTGACGAAGAGGGAGTAGCACTCTAGGA
This sequence comes from Isotomiella minor, assembly GCA_034696445.1. Taxonomy (NCBI): domain Eukaryota; kingdom Metazoa; phylum Arthropoda; class Collembola; order Entomobryomorpha; family Isotomidae; genus Isotomiella; species Isotomiella minor. The sequence continues at coordinate 8,353 of JAQIWU010002302.1, forward strand.
GAGTGTTTTGGCGAAAGGTGTCTAAAAGTATGTCACCAACGGAGATCTGGTCATCTATCACTCGTCTTTGGAGCAACTCCATGCTTCGCTCGTGGTGATAGAGGATTGTGGGGATCTACGGGCAAGACAAATTTATGAATTCTCCATTCTCCTGCTGCCAGGTGAAAGTTCAATTGGGGTTACATACCTGAAAAAATATTTCATCCACGAGTCCAGTGTCAATTATGTCCTGGGCTTTGAGGGGTTCCATGTATTTCTGAAAAAGTTAAAAGATGTGAAATTTCAGGGTTCAATTTTGAGATGCCAATAACAATTCACCTTAACCAGAATCCGAAGTGACTCCACGTAGGATCTCTCTGTTTCAACCAACTCAGCCAAGACATGGCCTCTCGGAGTTGCATCCTGCAATAGAAAGGTAATGCAAAAGTTACTCGTCATTTGTGACTGTTTTGTCCTTACACAGTTATGAAAAAATGTGGGACTTAATAAAGGTTTGTCGCTATCACAATCTGGAATCGAACCATTAGCAACAATGTGCTCCTCCTCACTGACAACAACCCCACTGCCAGCATCACTACCACTACTGTCGACTCTGGTAGCCGGTGTGGGGGGCACTTGAGTCCCTCCTTGCACAACTATCACATTATTCACACCATTCGCAACCTCAAATGGAGGAATCTCTCCTCCAGGATTGTTTGCTTCCCCACTATCACTAATTGCACTTTCTACCAGCTTCCCCATTCTTCACCAGTCATAAAGTATGGGGTCAAAGAACATTTGGTATTGCCATTACTGCCTGACTATAGGTTTTATCAATGTGAAAATCTGTTGCCTACACGCTTACATAACAGAACCTTGGTATGCCCAACCAAACGGATGGATGGCATTTTAAACTTTCCCCACACTTTCACCAGATCAACTTTCACCGATGCTTTTCCTACTTTTGCGTTGCTGCATCCTATCTCATCTCAGTTCATCTCATCCTTCCCTTCCTTCCTACACACTATACACGTTCCCCAGCCTCCTTAGCTAGACTCCTACGAGGAAACTTTCGCCAAAACGTCAGTATAACTACAATTGTACTCATAAGTTTAGGCACTAATTCATAAAAGACACAAATAGAATGGCACATGTTTTTGGGATGGAAAGGCGACATATAGTAAAAAAACATTGACATGCAGTGTCAAGAGTAAATATGCAGTAAGAGTATGTGTCAAGGAAGTATGGAAGTACGTGGAGAAAGCAGCAGGTGGGCACACACGGCACACGGCAAATAAGCAAACTCATTCAAATCAGAAAAGGGGATTCGGAGAAAGCATAATACTTTGTGATATGTGTCATTCACAGACTTAAACCTTGTATATAAGTCTGTGGTGTCTTTCCTGAAGGTTGTAAATGAATGAATGCTGTTTTTAACATACATCGAGTATGTTTCGACCTGATTGAATTATACTGCGTTTTTCTCTTTCTCGCTTTCCCTCGCTATCCTGAATGCTTAAATCCTTTCACATCCTACTTGGTCTCAATCTAAGTGATGCATTTTTGTTAAGGGAAAAGACAATTTTACCCAAACGAGACGGACCTAGATTCCTCTTAATTCTCTCACGACTTAAGGGTTTAATTGAGCAATTTGATCTTAAATAGTGTTGAGTCATAAAAACCGTCAAAATGTTGGGTTGCTTTTTAGAACCATCCGCATATATATGCAACATAAAAACGGTGACCGCTTTCGTACCCAATGCCATGTCAATCGATTGCCAAGGTAAATCTCAAGACTGAGATGTGATGAGTGTACGGTTTACTAGATGAATGAGAGTATCAAGGTGACCCAGGCACAAGCTCTGCAAAATATTTCCCTACAAAGCAGTTTGGCTGTCGATCATGACGATGACATGACACACTCCATCCGTCTCTGCTCTCTCAACGCCTTATTTTGGCTCGAGTAGTAGTTATTATGCAGTAAACAGTTTATTATACTAATTTCCTTGACAGCCTCACAAATGCAACCTCTAAAAGCCAGGCTACCTATTTCTATTGCCATAGGACTTACCAATGGACGCCTTTTCTGCACTGACGATGACATCTGCTTGGTCCCCGTCGTCTCTCCTGACCCACCACTGCTGCCAGTGTACAACAATTGCGAAGGGCTTGAAGCTGTTCTTTGGTGGTAGGGAAGAATACCACTGCCTCCTCCCACACTCAGCTCCTTCTCCTTGCCTCCACCTTTAAATAATGACCGCATTGTAACGCATTTCATGTTCCTAATAGTCCTCCGAGAGTTCTTACCAGATTGTGACCCACAAGAGGATGAGCCAGCAGGCATTGAATACGAGGGCAATATGGGGGGCGAGGTGAGACCAACTGCAGTTTTTCTACATCTTGGACTTGTGGAGGAACCAGCCGCAGAGTGCTTGCCGGATCCACTTCCCACGGCACTACTAATATCTTCGGCAGACGCCATGAATAGTCCAGTTTTCACAGAGGACGCATCTATACCGCTGTGATGGTGAGAGTTGGGGGTGGTCATTGAGCTATAGGGTGGTGGAGAGGAGGACTTTGACTCTCGCTGAAAAATGGAGTCAAGCGTAAAGTCCATGAGTTCTTTGTTCAATGACTTCCTCAACACTTTGTTCATTTCTGCTTCTAACATTTGGCCATACGGTCCACGAAGTGGGCGTTTGTAGTATCTTCGGCAGGGTGTAGAAGAAGTGGAAGAGGCCCCTGCTGACGTCGCAAAGAGAGAGGTGGAGGAAGGAGGAGATGATGTGGGAGTGTCTAAGACTGGAGGACTACTAGGACTACTGCGGTGGTAGTAATACTTGTACCCAGACGAGGATGGAGGAAGACTGCTACCATTGGCAGTGTCAGAACTGTTGGTGACAGTTGTGGAGCCAGTGATACTGTTTGTTGGTGATAAAGTTGTGGGGGAGGTGCAAGCAACTGTCGTTGTACAGTTTTCCGGTGGTTTATTGTCGCCAATTGAACTGACATTCACCTGCTCTGTGGTGGGGGTAATCACATCCTCGCTTCCACATCTAAAATACAAACATTCAGTTTTTCTTAAAAATCAATTAATGCATGCAATGTCTCACAGTGCCCCGAGTAACGCTACCTGTCACAACAAAGAGACTTACCCAGCATCTACACCGTCCAATGCAAGGAGGGGGAGTTGTTTGTTGGTGAGTCCCAACTTGAAGGCCATTCTTGCTTTTTCAGGGACGAATTTGCGAAGGGTCTCAGAAGGAACTTGAGGAGGAGGAGGACTTTGTGGAACCGAGGCTTCATGTTCCACACCCCCTGCATCTGCATCCTCACTACTGCTGCTGGTGCCTAGAGCCCCCATCATTATACTGCCAGCACCACCACGCACTCCCACCCCTCCCCCACTACTACTGCTGCTTCTAGAGGAGCTGAAGGCCAGCTTACCCTCACCGCGACTGCTACCATCACTACCAACCGCGTCTGTGCCGACATTGTTCACGGTGTCGTTGTTACCACTTGGCAGGGAAACCCTTGAAAACTGTTCCTCCTCCTCCCCAACCTGCAAAGCTCGTAGTGTCGAGGTGGAATTTTTTGCAGCCTCCAGGTTTTTGTCAGTTTTCTCTGCTTCTTTGTTCTCCGGCATAATCTTCGCGTCTTCGCTCTCTATGTTCTGACCAGGTTCCCTTGGCGTCACTGCAACATTGTGGACACGTTTGTGTGACTCCTGTGCTGACTCTGCCATTGACAAAGACTCTGTTTCTTCTGTTTCCGTTGAACAGGTCTCCTCTGTCAACGTGTCACTGACCCCACGGGGTGTGGAGTTCTGTGCAGATATTGACCTTGGAAGACTGGGGTAATTCGTATGCGCCAGGCAAAATGCTGAAGGCTTCAACGCAATTCGGACGTAGTTCCCTTCTGAGGTAAGCTCCACTTGAGAAAAGGATGCAGAGCGGAAGGGGATGGTTCTCACCAGTTCAGGAGAAGACACGGTCTTCTCACCTTCACCCTCTCCGTTAGACTTGTTCCGTAGAAGCGAGCTCTGGAAAAAGACAAAATGTTAAAACCCTCATCCTTACTAGCAGAATCATTAAGACCTTGTTATTATTATTGGAAGTTGTAGTGGCGAGGCCCATAAGGGTTGCCAGCTCACTGAGAGCAGTGGCCAAGTCCCTGTTGTGCTTCTCTAGCTCAAGAAGCTGCTGCTGCTGTTCCTTCTTCTTTTTGTCGATGAGAGTCTGCACTTGTTCCACGACGACAGATTTAT
>JAQIWU010002303.1:0-12592 GCA_034696445.1 Isotomiella minor
GGCATCTTGGGTGCTGCATTGAGGTTCAGAGGGTCCGCGTGGTGGGATGTATTGCCACGGGCGTTTTGTCACAAGCATGGGAATCTTGAGAAGTCAACCCACCCAATTCAAACTGTTCGCCCTGATTTATTTATGCGCCAACTTGATTTATTTTTTAAAAGTGGGTGTAATGCCCTCCCTAAAAGTGTACACCACTTTACTTTTGTGTTACATTGTTGTGAAGTTGTTTAAGTGAGACACTATAGGTCATCTCTTCTGAATTGCGCTCTCACTCTTTCTAAAACGACTGGTACCTACTGCCTACTACTTTCTCTCCCAACAGCTTACGTATTTTGGTTCTGTTATTTATGAAGTCCTCCGAACTACAGTCTCACGTACTCGTAGTTAAATCTTTGGCAACAGTCAATGGTCATTCTCTCTCATTTATTTGGGGACCACACACACATGATTTGAAAGTAAATGAGTTTGTGCGTGAGCTCGAGCTCATTCATGCATAGAGTGATTTTAATTGGGTTCCGTTAATTACAATATTCTTTTCCCCGACAACCGTTATGCTGAAGCTTGAGTGTATTATTCACACTTTTATGAAAAGCCGGAATTTGCCATTTTACTTTGTAATGATTTGAGTACCGTTTCTTCACTACTTGTTTGTTACAATTTATTACATACATAGTTTCTATAATTTTGCAAACTCCAATTTCGGATAGTTGAGGGGATAAATTCAAAGTGGGTTAAGTCCAACTAAAAGTTCCAGTTTCTCTTTGAGAGATGTTCTTAAAGGAGAAAGTTCTTGAATAAAGTGAAACTTGCCCAATGTCCACAATCGCTCATTCACTTTAACTTTTTTTAAAACATGATATTGTTGATTTTAATTTTGAATGCTATGGGAAAAAGCTATGCTACGATTATTAACAAAACTCGTATCTCTGCTCTATGGACGTAAGGTTATTGAGATTTAGGCAAAGGAAAGTCAGTGCGAAAGGTAATGCTCTTGGTCCACGTCCTGTCTGAAGAAAGCTACTATAGGTACAGAATAAGTTGTTCACTTTTGGCAAGGCTAAGAAGCATTTATTAGTTTCCGCCTATCTTTTAATTAGTGCTGGTACTCGTAAAACAGTCTTATGTTGTCAGAAGCGATCTTATGCAATAAGAGAAGGAAAGGCTCTATAGAATTGGCAAGTAAGTAACTCCCAGAACAGTACGTAGGTAGGTACCCTCTCTCGTGTTGGTCTATAAGGGTTTTTTTCTTTTCCCTGCTAACAAAGACAAATGGGAGGCTGTTGCCTGGAAGCACTTACTTTAAGAGTAGTAAGTGGCAATTTCGGAGGGATTTGGCCATCATGGACTGCTTAAAGGAGTTTATCTTTTGTCGATATATGGCCGTCTTTATGTAGACTGCATCCACAGTCCCACTACTACCCTGTGCCTCTTAAGAGAAAGTACTTTATAATTTTGCACACTCTGCTCTCTCACACTTATTTAACTTTTTACTTTACACAGCCGTCCTTCTTATATCCATGCAGCAAAGGTCCTTCATATGTCTTGAAAGTATGTAGATGATTTGAAATAGGTACAAAGGAGCATTTGTATGTCGGAAGTGGCAAAGAGCCGTACGTACGTCGGGCGTAAGCTGGGAGAAAGTGGGTCTTTAATGTGGGAAAACCACACGACAGAAAGAGGATTTATTCGCTTGACTGTGTCCTGGGAGTGGTTTCTCCACACACACACATAAACACATTGCAGCTGGTGCTTCTTCTGCCTCTTGCTGTTACAGTCGCAGTGGTGTTTAGGAGTAAGTAGCGGTAACTGTGACAGTGGCGGTGGTGGGATGTACAGGAACTTACTTCGAAGAGAGGAGAGAGCGGTGAAAGCGGCTTGTGGTCGAAGCATAAAAGCAATAAAGATGACACATCGTGTACACAAGTGGCCCAGTTTCACATCTTCTCCTCTCTGCTGTTAGCCCTTATAAAAACACACAATGTCCTTCCCTTACTTACGTCCTTATTTATACGTAGTAACAAAGTGTAGCAAACAGTGGTCGTTATATCGATGACTGGTCCCTCCCTGCCCTTACTTTCTTTCACTTATCTTTTGAGCAGCGGCAGAGATTTCAAGATTTGGCCAGAGTAAGCAACAAACTTAACTTGCAACTCTTTCCACGTTTCCTCTTGCCTCGCCATTTCCTCCTTTCCTATGCTTTCTCTCTTCCCTTTCCCCCTTCTTTCTTTCTTTTCTTCTTTTCTGTAGCCTCGGGTTGGCTGAACTCTTGGACTTTTGGAATTGGATGCCTCTCTTTCGTCTCCTGGGTAATTTATGAGAAAGAGAGGTAGAGGCTGCTGCCTTTCTCTCTCTCTCGGCTTTTCTCACCGTGATCATTTCCCTTTTGACTTTGACTCCGACTGTGAGACTTGAGCCTCTGCCCTATTTGTCCCAGAGGAAAACAAATTTCCAATCCGGGGCCCTTTTATGTTTGTACTTGACCACCTAGCGGATGCCTTGGGTGCAATGCAACTCAACTCGCACTTTCTCCTATAATTCAATTCAATTGTTACACACAAGCCCCAACGTAACTGGCTTGCATCTTGTGGTCTTCTTCTCACAACCACACCCAAGTTTCTTTTCCTTGTGGTTCATCAGCACTTTTTTTCAACTACGAGGATTAATTAACTCTTGAGGATTGGCCATGTATCTATCTAACTTCCCTCTCACCTGCTGGGCATGGAACGGTGGTTGCCATGAGAGGTGGGAGAAACGGGAAAGTTGGGGTTGTTGAATGCCATATGTTACATTATGGAATCCTGATGTGTTTAATAAAGTGGGCCGAAAGAGATGTTATTACTTTGACAAGAGTACAATACGCGGAAGCGGATGCCTGCGGAAACTTGTACAATGACTTGGGATTAGTTTATTGAAGGAGAAATTTACATTTTCCTCTTTCTGTGTAAGAGCGGAAATTAAAACCAATCCTGTTTTCATAACATGGGCATGAGAGAAGGCTTACTTTCACCGCAACATCTCCTTAGGTATAGTAATGCCATACATAACATATTATCACGATGGAGGTCGGGATCAAGCAAATTGGAATTTTGGATTGAAAGTTAAGCACTCGTTCATTACCTTTAGCTTCCTTAGGGGCATTATTGATTTTATCACATGTAGATTGTGGCTGAGTCGAGGCTCAAAAACACTTCTTTAAGGGTGACTTAACCAAATGATTGGGCAGTTGTTGGAAGCTTCTGACAAATGTCTCCGTACGGAGATATGGGTTTGTTAACTTCTCCCTCCTTCTGTTTCAGCAATTATGATCTCCGAGTTGATTTAAAATACTTCTTTAACAAGATTAAGACATGTATGAAGGATGAGCGACCCTCCGAACTCATACCATGCTTCAAAAATGAAGAATGCCATATTCTGGTTTTTAAAAAAAAACTTCAGCAGCATGTTCCAACTGCATAGAAAGGCGGGGAAGGCTCCTGTAAAAGATGTGTCGGAGTTGAGTTTCCAATTTTAAACTGATTATAGTTTGACAAATTCCTGGTCCCATCTCGTTAGTCCGTGGAAAATTTATGGGGTGACACTTCCCCACAGACGCAAGGAACAAATTCCACCACCAAAATTACACCAAAAACGGAATGTGCGTTTCAATGTCTTACTCTTGTTACAACCCAGCCAGCTGCATGCTCTCCACAGTCCTTACACAAAAGTCAAAGTAGAGACTCAATATCTATAATTAAAGTATCATGCTGCTGAATTAAACTAAACATAAGCAAAGTGGAGAACAGTTCTAAACTTTGTTGGAAAGTCGCACGTTACCCTTCATTAGCAAGAATCCTGCCGAACGAGTAGTAATGCTATGTCACTTTCGTATGCTACATACTGATGTTTAATACACGAATGGAGACAAGAAAACTTATCATCAATGGTTACTGAAATGGACTTGTCCATTGGAATGAATGGATTGGTTGAGGCATGCGGGTCTATCTTTAGCTGCCTCACGTAACATTACATTGTGTCGCATTGGTGTACGCTAATGATAATAGCAGTTAAAGGATGTGTAGAAGGATATTGTATCAGTTTTGTGACAAAGCTCAAGAATCGTTTAAAATTTCATTTTATTTTCATGGAAACAGTAATTCCGAACCAAGGACAACGTATTTTATAAAATACCTGTGTAAATTATATCACTGGAGGATCATTTGGTTTGAGAAGGAATGGTGACACATGTAACAATTCAATTCTGGACTCTTCAATTTACGACGACACTTCCAAACCACCAACCACAAAATGCCTCTTCGCAGGTTTACAAGTACATGATATGACAACCTTCTCTTTGTTCCCTTTGGTTTGGCCAATGCGTTGCAGCTGATCCAGGGGTATTGTGTTTCTGTTCTGTGTGGTGAAAGCAGAAATCAAGGAAGGTTGAAATCAAATATCTTTGTATCCTCTGATGTAACTACCAACGATTTGCTTTGTGCGGGCGCGAGAAAGAGAAAGTGAAAGTGAAAGGCATCATCCCACCATCCATATTCATTCATTCCTGTGGTTTGAACCACTTTTTGAATACAAAATGGCCTTTTTAAAGCGGAGTCGGTGTTCGACGCTGAATTTCAATGTGAAAATTCTACAACTGAACTGCTCAAAGTGTAGGCAATCGCAATACATAAATAAATAAAATTTGGGTAAGAAAAAGGAAAAGAAAGGGGGCTCTCTCTCTCTCACTCCTTCTGTTGTTTTCACAGACACTTGTGAAAATGTAAAATCACGTAAGCCTTGCAAATTGAATAAACGTGAGGAAGCAGTAGCTTCGGCTTCTCTCCTCTTGCTTTCTCCAGCATAAGGAAAGTGGAGTTACAGCTGTTACTAAAGTGTAAGTTAATGCATTCGTTTGAGACATTTCGCAATGTGTACCTCGCTCTTTCCTTAATTTGCTGTTTTGCGTGAAATAGCCAAACTAAATTCGGTTTATGGCACACGGCTGCTATTAAGGATTATTCCATTACGTTTTGCCATTTTGCCTTTCTTTTAAGGTATCGTTTTGTTGGCTTGGGTTGCCAAGTCTTCATTGCTCGTTTGAACAACGGTTTGTTTTGTGTAGAAAGAGAGGTTCAGGTGCAAAATGACGTTACACTTTGCCAAAAATGGAAAAAGAATGGCTTATCCTACCTACTTTCCTTTTGTTCCCTAAATCATGTTCTATCTAAACGGGCGTACTTGGAAGGAGGCAATTTTTTGAAAAGATGTTAGGATGTAATGACGACTGGCTCCTAAAAGGAAAGTAGTTGTTCTACATAAGCCTCGTAGGTTGTTAGGATTTCTCACTGTTAATGTATGCCGGAATGTGTTCATGCGTAGTAGGTAAGTAAGTGATAAAATCAAAGTTGAATTCAATGCGGCACTACTGTAGTCTCCTTGCTAAATTGTCCTTACTCGCAATTAAGACTCTAGGAATCTAGGAAAGTGGAGAGAGAATATGATCCGTGAAATGGGCCACAAATGCGTGCTCTTTTGCATTTTAAACCGACTGTCAAGTCAAGTCAGCTAGCCAAAGAAAGGAATGGAATGGAAATCCTGATCACATCAGCAGCAACGCCAAAAAAGACTGCGTCAGCTAAGCTTGGAAAAGTTCTTTAAACCTACAACTAAACTAACTAAGTCGCAGAAAGAAGGCGAGAGAGAGTAAAAGACAAGAAAACGATTGATTTGACTTGGCGTATAGTCGATGTTGAGGAGGGAGAAAACAAGTTCTCACCTACATCTCGCCTTGAATTGAAACAACCCTGGCATTTAGAAAAGGTGATAGCATGTCGCAAAATGTAGTTTCCAATTTGCAAAAGTAAAGTCGAACGAGAGCGGAAAGCAATTTGGACGGCACTTGTTTCCGTTTAAGTTTTGGAGAGAAATATACTTATAGCAAATGATACTACGTTCTCCCTGGCAGTTGAGTGTGGGAGGTAGAGAAGAGTGTGGCCGTGATGTGACAGTGTAAACAGCGTTTTGGAAAGTCAGGCCACGCCGACCTAAATTTTAGCAGATTGCCATAGACGAAGAGTGTGTTTGTAAGGAAAGGCTGCTCTGAGGAGGGTTCTCGATTACGTTTTCTTTCCAAGTAAACACCACACACTAAACTTTCCAACTGCAACTATTGCCAATCCAATCAAATTCGTATCTCTCCAGAATTCAAATTCCAGTGCGGCTTTCCTTCTCCCACACTCACTACTCTCACTACTGCCTTCCTTACTACTTTGCTTTCTATATCTTCTCTCAAGAAGACTGATCAATAAGTCCGATTCCGATCTTTCCCTACTTGATACTTTCCCCAACGGTTTGAGCCTGTCCTGCTTAGACTTAAACATAATCCCAATCTTACCAAAACATTTATCCTCACTTCAAAAAGCTCTTGGCGCATTTTCATTCATCTTATCCAAGGAGTTCAAGGGGAACGGTCTAATTAGTCATGGTTATGTGACAGAGACAACATGGGATGACTTTTCGTAGTGCAGTCTCAACACATTTTGTGAGAAAGGGCCTTGGGCCAAATCAATTTTTGTCTTTTGGCTCTTTTATTTTTGTAAAACTGGGTCAATCGTATTTATGAAGGGTTGGGTTGACATTTAATTTCTCTCGGGATGAATAGTGGCTACCAATCTCAGCTTCCCTATCTCCTCTTCCTCGCTCTTTTCTCTATCTCGCCCAGCTTGAAGGCTGGTTGGCTTGATATTTATTGATGAAGATGAGGTGTCTCTTTCCGGTTAATCCCGTGAAATCCTGCATTGACAAAGACTCTCATGACTCATGGCTTTATGACACTCACAAACAAACATCAAACAAACAAACGGATGATGGAGAAAGTAAGCAAAGCACTCGCATAGGCAAGCAAGCATAAAGCGTCTCATCTCCTCTCACACTTCCGTTTTTGATGACGAGGAGGATGGGGCATCACATCTCTCGTCTCGTCTCATCTGCTCTGTTTACTTGAAATTTGTTCAAAACCCTAGCTTCGGGACAAGGATGACGAGAAATGCGGGTGGTAAATACTAACAAATGGTAAATGCAAATAGGACGAGAGTCAGGCAGAGGCAGTCACTCTGAGTAAACAGTGCTAATTGTCAGTGACAAAACTTGAGTTTGCTTCAATTTGCAATTAGAGAAAGTCTACTCATCTCCATCATCAGCTTAGCCGAACTCAAGTGGGAACATAAATAAACAAACGAACAGCAACTAAACATGAATCTAAAGGACAGGCGAGAGGTTTCTACCTAAATTTTCAAATTTGTATGATACTGTACTCCTCCTGCTTCTATTTTAATTCAATCTAGTCCTCCTTCCTGGTGTTATGTCATCATTGGTGTAGTTAGTTGGGGCTGTTGAACTATCATCATTAATCCAGATTTTCCGCTTGAATTGCCCGTCTCATCTCAATTCTCAAGGCAAATCAATCACTCAACTTACTGAGTAAAGAAGGCATGCCGTATCATTCTTGGTTTGGCTTTATGGCATAATATGCTTGATTTTCACTTTCACCGGAAGAGAAAGTCAACAGAATTAGAATTTCATAGCAGCCTTCACTCGCGAATGAGAATAGCGTTTTATACCATCCCCGCTAAATCTCTGGAAGAGGGAGTTGGTGGTTTGGCGCTGGAAAGAGTGACCGTTTTACGCTTCCCCAGACTCCAATGAATATCCTATCCTGCCGAAGAAGGACGCAAGTTATATAAATTTGTGAAAGGGAACTGCAATGCGCTTGTTGATTCTTGAAGGAATCATGGGTGTGTATTTATTACGGTGGACTGGAAAGAAAAGCTGTGTGCTTTGTTCAACTCTGCATTAATTTGCCCATTAATTATATTGTGCCTTCTGGCCATGCTGTTTTGCCATTTTGTCCGTAACCATGTAGACAACACCCGTTTGAGTTTCTGACTTCATTACTCGATACGAGCTCAGTCAGCAGTTAAAATTGGATGTTGTTGTTGTTAAGGGTCTTTATGAAAGGGCGAAAGAGCTGTAGGTGGAGACGCGGTCGTAGAGCGAGAGCCATAGAAATACTTATCGCTGTTCTAAGTTGCTAAGTCGACGGCCATGAGATAGAGGTTTTGACGATCGGATATGAGAGTGGTGGCAAATGATGCAGTGAAATTTAGCCTAAAGAAATTCCATCATTAGATCCTGAACGTGAACACCAACCTACGAGGTTACCAAGGCTTCTTACTTTCTCCTTCCCCCTTCCTCCTCCCTTCTTTCTCCAAGTACGCTATAGCAAATAGGTAAACAAGCAAATCCAAGCCAACTCCATATATTTACTTATTGCTGCCATTCCGGTATTATTTATTTTACAATGTAACTTGCCCTCTAACAACAATCTTCTGTAATTTCTTTTTACAGGTAAGGGAGAGACAATGTTTGCATTACATCCTATGCCGATGGCTTTTACTGGGGATCACATTGCACATCCCACCCGTTTTATGAAGGACAATAAGGAGTGAAGGGGATGGAACAGGAACACTCCGTTTGCTCTTCTCAATTTCATGACAAATAAATGTCGTGTCATTCCATTCTATAGCCCTAATTTTAGAGCAGAAGAGAGCATCATCGATCGATCGTTTGTGCGGATAATACGTTTCATTTCATTGACTCTTCTTTTTCCATTTCACCATTGTCGTCGACCGTGGAAAAAAATCGAGAAAGAGAAAGAATAAAGGAAGGAAGGAAGAAAGAGTGAGCTTGGTTAGTTTAGTAGAAGGAAGTTGGAAGAAGAAGTGGTACAAATTATTATTAGTAGTTTGTGTGAATGAATAGGCATTTGTGGAAGGGAAAGTGAGGATAATAATAAGACGTTTGGAAAGGTGCGTGTGTGCATGTGGCGGCACTTTTCTTGAGTTCCTACTTCAGTTCTCTTTCCTTCTCTCTCTCTCTTCCTTTCATCACTTTAAGAAAAAGGAAGGAAGAGAGAAAGCATAGGTTTGTTGTTTCCTTTTTATTGTTCCCCAGTGACACGTTTCTCAACACACTCATATTATGAGCCATTAAGTAGAGAAGAAAATGCCAAATCCAACACATCCAAGAGTCAGTCGCCTTATTTTCTTCACCTCTCTCTAATTCTCTCTGCTTTCTCTCTTCTCTTCTACATAATACTGCTCCACATGCACCAACACCCGGCCAGAAAGTCCTTTGTTGTTAAGGCTATCATAATATTATTTTCATCGTCAAAAACAGTGTTTTATTAAAGCTCTTCCAACATTCCTCTTTCACAGAATAATAGCTGCTCCTCCAGCTAAGAGATCCGAGTACCAACTATTTCGTTTCCTTGAACTATCTGGTAGCTTTAACTTATGGGTGAAAGTTTTTAGGATCGTGCGTAAGTGTTCGCTCGATAGTGTCTCTGTTGTAAAAAGATGCTTTAGGTAGGTGTATAATTCCTTCACAAATCACGAGGTCTCTAGATTAATGTCACTTGCTAAAGAGTGCGTTTAATTTTAGAAAATATATTTTTATGCATGAAGTGACGCATGCAGTCAGGTCGTCAGAGAGGCGAGCCTAAAATCGTTTTTCTATTTCGGTGAGCAAGTCACGTCATGATGATGGGGGTAGGTGAAAGTATTTTTGCCTGGAAAGAAAAGAAGGTCGATTAAATAATTGCCACTCACTCACGTCTTTTCCTCTCTCAGTCACGTAAATTTCTAGAAAGCAAAAGGCCTAACTGGTAATTTGTTGAAATCAATAAGCCTTCTTGAGTTGAGTTGAGTGGATTCGCACGCAAATTTATGAGCTGCCTTATTATTAGCATGCTCAAATTTGTATACTTATTGAATTCGCGAATATTATTCTTAGTTCCTCTGATACCACTACTTTCACCACCAAAGTAAATGCGGCTGCCACTTGCAACCTAAAATGGGCTAAATATTCTTTTTTGGGGTGCAGCCGATGACACTTATTTTACGTGGTTGGGTAGATTGGATAGGGCATAGTACATAAAATGAACACATTTTGTAAGATACTTATTTCACGCTCGATGGGTTGATCATTTTTATGTGAGTAGTTTGTGGCAGATGGACTAAATGGGCTTTCAATAATAATAGTACTGATGATGAAGAGAAACTCATCCAGAGCTCCCTCGCACTTTTATTTAAGTTTTTGGTACACTTCGGCATAACCTCATCATACATCCCATTGTACAATTTCATTCATTCATATAAGTACTGCATACTTTCCAACTCCCACTTCAAATGGGGAAAGTTATTCTATGATAAGAACGCCTCCACTCAATTCACATTAGATTCCCTCTCGAATACGGGACCCATCGTACTATTGGCATTGGTCATTGACTCTCTCCAAAAGTTCCAACAGTAACTGCATTCTGCCCACAACTGCAGTCATTCTTGCTTATAAAATCCTGTTTTCTTTCAATTGAGAGACGAGTCCGTGCAATGAGATGGAACGATATGAGATAAAATGATGAGATGGTATCACATCGAGAGGCAGAAGAGAGTGGCCTCTTCATCTCATCTGTTTCATTAATTTGATGATGCAGATGTCCACGCTCATTATTAAAAAGCCCACACAAAATCCTTCATCCCATAACGACACTGAATGACACAAAGGACACAATGAGAGTTTTGATTTATAACCAAGCATTTTATTTCAGCTCTTAATCAAGCCAGTGTTTTTAATGGATTCATTTCCCACAGTCCCCACCCACTGAGACCCAGTATAATTCCTCCATTCACTCTTCTTACCAAACCTTTTCTCCCTCTTTTCTCTTTTCCCCACTGCGGCAGGCCCCTCTGCCTGCTCTTTGACTTGACTTGTCGTGTGCGCCTTCGTATACTTAGGTACTTCAGTTATAGTTGTTGTATCGTATCGCATTAACAACTGAAGCGAATAAGTGATGCGGTATTTACCTTCCTCTTCAAAAAGGCAATCATGTCTTCCACTCTTTTATGTCTGAATAAGTATAGACTTTTAGCCCATGCTCGACTGTGGTTAGCTTTAGTTTAGTTTAGTTTGCTGCACTTTCTCCACTCTTGTTGTTCTTGTTATTTCCTTTTGGAATAAAAGTAAAAGTTTTTCTTCGAAGATTTCCCCAGTGGTTACGGCCTACAACATAGAGAAGAGAGAGAGAAAGGGAAAATAAAGCCACCCAAACATACATTTTAACTTTCTCCGGCTTTTTTCTGTCTCCTCTTCTTTCACTTATTATTGGCCTCTTCAAATTCTAAAGCCCCATCGAACATTAATAATATCAGCATTTCCACGTAGGTAGGTAGGAAAAAAAGTCAGGGAAATGAAAGAAAAGTTTTTTCCCTTTCATTTTTCTCAAGGGTCTGCGGAAATAAGTTGTTTATTGTTTTGTTTGCTGACAAAAGAGGAAGGCGGATAAGTGAAATCATTCATAATGAAGTATTTACATTGTTCCAGAGACCATGGCATTCTTAAATAAGAAAACGTTAAGTAATTTTCTCAATGATAAATGTGAGGGTGTCATTTCACACTGTCCAAAAAGTTGCCGTTCAGTTATTGAGTTACTTCTCTTTCTGTGGACTCAAGTTTGTTAGTTTTTCGAGAGAAAGAGAGAGGGTGAGGAATTGTGATAGTTTGATTAAATTTTTTCCGGGCACTTCGGTCGGATCGGATTCAGTGAGTCCTTCAAAGTTTTCTTTCACGTTCACAGTTTTGCGAGAGCGAGAGGGAACTCAGCTATTTGACCCAATTTAAGAATTTGTGTGATCGGCGTGGAAGGGAGTTGAATTTCACTTTCCCTTCGTTTTGTAAGGTGACAGAGCGAGCATTTTAGCAGAGTAATTGTTATAATCTTCCACTTTCTTCGGCTGTGAAACGAAACGACTGCAGAATTTTGTGAGACGGCTGCCCCACTTGTAAACAGTAGATTGGATGGAGTCAGAAGGAGAGGAGAGAGAACGGGCACTTTGACTAATGAAACGTTGGTTGGTGAGCGAGGTCTTTACGGTATGGACACTAGACTAGGAAGGAAGGCGTAGGCAAGTGCCAAAAGCTTTAATTTATAAGTGGGAAAGGTTGAAGGTGGTCCTGGTTGTTGGTAGGTAGTGGATATTATTGGTAAAGGTGATAACTTTTGGTGAAGGTAAAGCATCTTGCTCTCCCGTCCGAAGGAAAGGACGAGAGGAGAGAAAGCCCAGGCAATATTCTTTTCCTTTCCTTTCTGTTCCTTCTTCATCCAACTTTGTAACTAATTGCCACAACCCCATTTAATAGCACCGTTGGGACGTGGGCTAATTTGAGGTGTGGGGATGTGATAAGAATCAACCGATAATCAACTACCGCACTAACCAACTTCCTCCTTCATAATTAAGGCAACTTTTTTGCAACTTTTCGTCTGCTTTTTTCTAGACCAGACGGACTTGAATGGATGGAGGCGCTGAGTCAAAGAGAAAGTATCCTTAGGAGCTATATTGCTCAAATTCTCGCCGAAATGAAAGTTCTTTCAAGATGTTCACGGACGATCTTTGATGGAACAATGGCGACTTAAGTTAAATTGCATATTCCTCCGGCATTGCCTTTTGCTTGCCAAAAGTTAGACCCTGAACTTACCTCAACGTGTTCAAAAACGGTGCGATGA
>JAQIWU010002304.1:0-12591 GCA_034696445.1 Isotomiella minor
AATTCTAAACTATTTTCGGTGGTGAACGATTCAAAAATTAAAATAATGCAATTCATGAAATACAAAATACTACGTTCACTCCTTAAATTCATAAATACAAATTATCAGAAAAGGAATGGGGTTGACAATTTACTTGTTTGAAGACCAGGGTTTTACTTTTTTTGGATTTCGTTGAATGTCGATTGCTACTTTCTTTTTGTAGTCCACAGCTTTCCTGTTTTCCTCTGCCAATGTGGCATTGTCAATCACCGGGAGACTGGGACAAATACGAGCGAGTTGGGTCCCTAGATCCTCAACGTTGTCATCGCAAAGCTCATCCAAAAAATCGTTAATGAACGTGGTCCCTTCCAGAGCCTCCTCCGTTTCCCAAGTATTAGACTCCCTTTTTTGGAAGAAAAGAAAGGTATAGTTTTGGATAGATGATTAATGGCATAATGTCATGAATACTTACCAAGACCAACCTGACCATTTGACCAGAAACTCGCGTTGCTTCCTGTACCTAACGTCCACTATTCTCTCAACCACGTACTCTTCGTCGAGATAAACTGGAGCCGCTGGAACTACAGTGGGAATCGCTTCGGGTACAATTTTTGCCTTCTTTTTTGATGGACGTGGGTCTCGTTCCGGTATCTTCCCTTTGTCCTTGGCCTTACGTCCCTTCGGTTCGGAAATGACCATGTCATCGTCGTCATTGTCACGCTCTTCCTCGATCCTCCTCCTCTTTTTGGCAGTGTCTGGTTCGAAGATTCGAATGGGGATGTGGTGAACAGGGGTGTAGTTCGACGGAGAAGGCACGGCCAGTACTTTGTATACCTTGCAAATGATACCGTCGTCGTAGTTCCGGCGGTAGGTGACAGTAATCTCCTTAAGATCAGAGTTCATCTCATATTTTTGAAGTGAGAGTTGTTGTTCCTGAACAAGCCATGGGATGTCGGCGTTGTACTTGATCACTGCGTTCGCCATGATGTGGCGGCTTCGGCTTTTGGCTCCTGATCTGAAACAAAGAAGAAAATGAATTTGTGACAATCGGGGAACTTGTCTTACAAAACAAAGGGAATAACCTTTCACAGTTGAACTTATTGTTTCTTCAGAGACGGATCAACGAGTGAAGGGAGGGCCACCAAAGTTGATTGATTATATACCCACCCAGGCCGGAAGGGAGGACTGAAACTGTTCACCACAAATGAATAAGCTGCCCCTTCTCCCACATGAAATCGAAATGAGTGGAATGCGATTTGCATTTTCTTGGCAAAAACGTAATGGCAAATGGACCGCTGGAGTGAAATGCGCAGTGGTGATGGTGACAGGAAGCAGTAATAGTGGTATACCTACATGCTAATATGTAATGATCATTTGCATTTAGCTTCTCCTAGACTGACTAAGGTGAGATGAGGCCGACATCAAGACGAATTGGAATTAATACGGAAATTGAAACATGCATTTTCACACAACATTTTGGTTTATTTGCAGGAAATCTTGTTCATCCAGATACTTACCACTACAACCCCATTTGAATTACATAGTTATACTATACACCCTTCATTAGACCCACCCATTAAATATTTGTAAAGCATAAACAGTTGCACATATCACCCAAAGAATAAACTAACGTACAAATACATTATTTGGCAGTCGAACATAAAGGAATTACCTAGGTACATATCTCTATACATAAATCCTTTGGGGTAAGGTAAGACAAACAGTCACGCATTCTTAACTACGGTTCCAAAAGAAAGGCTCATATTGGAAGAGATCATGTCATCATTGGAAGATACAAAGGAAAGTCATAACTTTTTTTTAGCACTGGAGTTCGGCGCACTGAACACCAATGTCTGTACATTTGCACTCTATACAGACCCCTGATAACTCTTGAATGGCTTGGCCTATGTTGTACATTTTCCCGTAAATGTTGCACCCACTTAGCTTTAGGCCCAGGTTGAATTTATCTTGAGACTTGGGAATGGTGAAGGGCAGAGCCACGACGGGTTTGAAGCCTAGGGGGTTGTCCGCAGGGTCCAATGTGCGATCGTCGCCGGTGGGCTTAGGTCGTTTGAGGGGTTTGCTGTTGATGATTTTTGTATTCTCTGCAGGACGCTTGGGCTTCTTGTCTTTCGAACTAAGGCTAACATGTGTCCCTCCACTACTTATCATCGGGATGGAGGGAGATGTTTGAGGAGGGGGAGGGTGGATGTAGAGGGGCCTATTATTCGGTGGGGCATGCCCTTGTGGGATTGGATGAATGTCATAATTTTGTCCAATTGGATGATCACCAAATCCTGTTGGAACATTTGGTTTAAATTGATCAAACTGCGGAGGTGGTCTGAAGTATTTTTCAAAACTTCCAAAGTCAACAGTTCCAACATCACCTTCTTCATCTTCGTCCTCATCTTCCTCCTCTTCGTCGTAGTTGACAAGACTCGGGTCAACAAATTGTGGGGGTTGGTAGGGATTGTAACGCAGTCGACTGGCAGGATTATCGACAAGGCTGGAAACCTTTCTGTCCAAAAGTTGATTTATTGTCACACTCTCCTGTGGAGGGTTAACCACCAAAGTTTCTGGAAGTGGTACAAAAAGGTTGTGACCCTCAATGGCATGTCTGCCGACAGTATTTGGATTTGGATGAACGTATCGATAAACAGGAGAGTCCTGAATGCCAAACTTACTCCAAGTTCGACTAGGGTTCGCCTCAGTTTTATTCTGACTTGCTACCACAACTGCTGCTGCAGGGGAATGCTGTAATGGGAAAAATGAAGGAACAAATCTGCGATCCCCATTTTCAAGAGTTGTTTGTGACAGACTTGGCATAGCTGTCGTACGATGTGATGAAGTCTTTTTTTTACCATTGGACTTTTTACTTCCGGGTGTTGATGTGGTGAAGAGTGTCGTGGGGGTAGGAGTGGTTGGATTCGAAGTTGATGGCGAAATTGAAGATGAACTTTCGTCGGAATTGTGAATATGCGGGACTTCCATTTCAGCTTGGGTAATTAGCAGTTCCTCATCCCCACTGTCATTGTCAGTATCCTCAACTTGGTGACCATAATATCCATTGTTGTACAGACTTGTCTGCACCGGACTATTTGCCATTGAATTCTGCCTGTGCCCTGGGCTACTGTCTGTGGCAACATGAGGGTCTGGTTTGCCTGTTGAGTTTTTTCCATCTTCAGCTTCGACCAAGGAATGGTCCGTCGTAGTGTCATGGGTCGTTTCATTGAGAGTGGACGACGCTACAGCGTCCTCAACTTTGAAAGATAGGAGGCTTACGCTGTCCTCGTCTTTTTCTGAGGATGCCCCTGTCTTATTTCTGTCTTCGTAGGGAGGGGTGCTTGTTACCGTTGTCGAAGTGAGAAGAGCTGGGGCAGGAGATGTTGAACTAACAACGCTAATGGAACTACTATTACTTGGCTCTGGCATATCCAGCTCCTTATACTTTATTTTTGGTGGGAACGACGCAATCTCCAATTTCAGGTCGTCGGTCAAAGTGAGAGGAAGGAATTCTTCAGATGCAGGATCATTGTTTTCATCTTCAAATCTTGGGCTTTGGATAGTCGTGGCATTGGTAAGATCCGCCAAGGCCACGCTAGCCAGGGTTTGGACATCCGCACCCTCGAGGCTGCCTGGTTCCTCCATAGTGACTTCCTCTGTGTCTGCAGTGGGAGGTTGCTCTGTGTTACGTCGTGACTCGGTGTCATCAGTTTCACTTTGCCCCACTCCGACGATTGCAGTGGAATCCTCAGTCTTTTCTGTTGGGCAAAAAATAAGATTCATTCTTCAACATACAAAAGAACGCCTTCATACCATCAAAGAAAACTAGCGTCGGCTGCTCCTCAGATTTTCCACTGCTGTTGCTATCCGCACTCGAGAGGTCATCCTTTTCATCGTCTTCTAGGTCTACGAAACTTCTCGGAACAAATACTTGCAACTCGCCTCCGTTTTTTCTTCTTTGTTCTCTGCTGCCTCCTCCTGTCCCTCTAAGCCTGTTCTTTTTTAGCGTAAACTACAAACACAAAGATTAAATTCATTGGTTTTTGTTTTAAAAAAGTAGAACATGAAGGCTGGCTACCGAATTTTGAGGGGAACCCCCTTCCCTGCGTCGATCCTCTTTTCTGGCTTTAAGAAGTGGAACTTTTTCAAACCGAATTTCGTAAACTTGGGTTGAAAAAGGACCCAGAGTTGACGTGGACTCAGTCGAGGAGGATGTGTTCAGAGCCTTCTTTGTAGTTGACGTGGTCGTAGGAACGTCCGTCTCTTCACCTTCCTCCATCAGACCATCCATTGAGTAGATGGCCGTGGTTACTTCTTCTGGGTCGGGTGGGGAGGTTTCAGTCAGTTTGTCACACTCATACCTCTCTGGACAACAATGCCCCTCCTCAATTATTGGCGTGCATCCTTCGATGGGTCTGTCACAAGCGAGCGGACGACAATGAACCACACCTCCCATGCAGAAACAAGTTTGACACCGCGTCACTTCATGACTGGCTAAACTATTGTTGAATTGCTGTTGGTGTTCGTAGGCTAGTTGCATTGGGAGGATAGGCTCCCCCTCGGCAACATAGCGCCCTGCGATTGTGCATCCTTTAAGAAAGTTGGGGATTGGCGTGGAAACTGGAACGGTTTTTAAGATGGCCGTTCGATTCGAGTCATCTATAAGTTAAGAAACGAATGTCAAGCTTTGGTGGGTGGAGACGAAAGGGGTTCTTCTTTTTTACTTACTGCAGTCATAATTTGTGGGACAACAGGCATACGACCGGAACCGAGGTTTGCAGCCGTCCAAGGGAATGAGACACTGGGGCCTGATGCACTTCATTTTTCCATGGACGCAGAAGCAATGCTCGCAAAGGGTTGAAGACCTCATGGCAGAGCCCTCTGCGTACACTGTGCCCTCATGAACGCAGTAGTTTCCTGCATTAGACAAAAGGGGTATTGTGAGAATGTCCTAGCATTTACGCATTTTTCTGATTACAAAGAAAGTACATAATGTACATATCATTTTATTCAACACCAACACAAAGCAAGTGTCATTATCATTCCCTTCTTTCATATATCCGGTTTACAGGTTCATGCTTTGAGAGTCAATGTCAATAAAATGAAATCAACAGAAACTCACTCAAAAAAGAATGAGTATCTAAGAGGTATTGTTCTTCTGCACTCTCCCTATCACCGACTGCATTGAGATTGACAAGAAGAACAATAGGATACCGTATTTAACAAACAATTGAATTACACACACACCCACACCTGTCTCTAGAATTTATATTTATATGACGATTTCATTTTATCCTCAAAGCTTAGTAATTGTTTAAAAAAGCTTACTCGTCAGATTAAAGTTACATAAATTTTCTTGGACTAAGTCAACAAAATAAAAAAAGGAGTTGTCTCAAAATTTGTCATATTCCGTGGTTCTTGTCGTGTCTTTTTCCTCTTGTCAGGGATTTCGGTAATGGTGACCATGACACGACGCGAACGAGACAACTTATTCATGACTCTACTCTTCACAGCGAATTTTAAGAATTCGGAAGTTTCATTTAAGCAGTATTGAAATTGCACGCTGTCGGTGCTGCCATTGTAATTTATTACACAAGTTATAGCACGTAAATAATAGTAACTTGTGCCTGGTAGTGCAATCCTATTGGCAAAGGTAGCTCAAAGAGTAATCCTATGATTCTATCTCTTTAAAATAGGGGAAGAAGAGAACATAATTTCCTAACGTCAAAACACCCCTTACACCTGTACTTTTAAAATTTAAATGATTACATGATTTTTCTCGGTTATGACATATTTTATTTATTGTTCAAGTCCTTTTGGCGTTTCGACGTGAATGAAGTTTCCCTATGAGTTAAAAAAGAGTTTACCCCGTGGGTTGGGCAGAGATGAATTGTATTTCATAAACGGAAAAAGAGGGGATGAATTGGTTACAAGCCTTGGATAAAATTTAACAATTTAAAGATGCCAAAAACGCAAATTTACAAGAAATGTGTAGACTGTTTGTTTCCAAGTAAATTAGCAATATAAAATTGTACCTTGATCCAGCGATTGAAGTGCAGTGGAAGGCAGCATATCTGTGCCATTCGTTTCCGTTGACAGTCTCTGTTCTCTTGATAGTTTCCTTAGCTGATTATCTGCAATAGATAATACATTACAGAATTTGATGAGGCCAATTGTTCAATAACATTGCCCTCCATATGCTTTGGAGCTGCTGTGTTCAACATTGACGATAACGAAAGTGATAGACTGTTGATTGTAAATACTTTATTGTCTTGGGATCAGTAGCTACAGCTACAGTCAGTCTGGGATTGATTGTATTTACTACGGGCAATCAAAAGCGAGGAGGAAGTATAGCATCCTGGTATTAGTCCATTGTCCAAGGCTACGCTTCGTTAAATTTGTATGTACATCTCCGTATCAGTTTGTTTAACCAAGCAGTTATGGTGCATTGCGTACGCAATGAAGTCAATTGTTTCAAATAAATTTCTCCTGTCTCTTGTTACAGGACAAGACGATCAGGATCCGAATCGGATTAGGGAGAATTGGATTCTGCAATGAAAGCAGTGTAACACGTATAGCCTTTTCCTCTTTCACTTGAAATTTCCGTTCTCCTTATTTTTGACAGTTCCATTTTAAAAGATGATGCATTTTTGCTGAGTTTTTGTGGCAACCGGAAATGTTAAGGTTACATGACTGTTGACTATAATAATTACACCAACAAAAAACTAGCTTGAAAATCTAACATAAACGTTGTTATGCAGCAAAATTTGTATTTTAAATATACTGCCTCATCCATCTACACTCTTCAACTGTACTTTTCCTGTTTCAATTCTGGTCGTTTATTGATCAAAAAGGCTTTGACCTACTGCAGCTCGTTGCAGGAAAACTGGTTAAATAGGTGTTATGGAGGCAAAACAGGGATACCACTGCGTTAAGTAATTTATTCTACTCGTAATAATATTAAAACTGCAATTCATTACCCAACAAAACGGTTGTGTCAGTTTCTGTGGATGCAAGGAGAGGACATGGGTTCTCGTCACTTGAATTGAAATTTTAACTGTTGTAAAAGAGACAGAAAGAAAAAAGAAAGTTTTAAAAAAGAGCTTGAATTATATTCCCCCAGAACGCAGAAGAATAGTCACGTCCTATGTTGCAAGCGGTATTCATTTCGCACAGTTTTCTTTCTTTCTGAGGTTAACATGGAGAGCTTCAAAGAATCTAGTTCAAGTTAACTGGTCTTTTCAGTCAGTCAACATGACAGGAGCATTTTATCACACACATCCTTCAATTATTATTACATCACATATACACCGACATTCACTTAAAATTACAATGGGAAAAAGGAAGCAAATTCCATTAAAAAAAGCCACTTCTAAACTCAAAAACATTTTTAGACCAACTTCAAACTTTACAACCGTCGTGATTCTTCTGACACAAAGACCAGAATTGCAAGGGTAGCTACATTTACATTTTTTGCATTTTATCATTCTATGCAGCGAACTCATCACTATTTTATTTACTTGCATCCGTGGTTCATTTTTTGTCATCATTACGCAAATTCTTCAACTTTGCACATTCTCACAGAACATAGCCTTAACCTAGTCTAATCAGTCAGTCCGAATTTAAACTGAATGCAAAACCCGTTAATCCAGATTGGGCCATCCTATAATGCGATGCATGAAATTCTATACAATAATGCTATACTGTAATGGTATGAAATGGTGGTTGACTGGCGACTTTTAAAAACTTTTTTTCCACAATCTTCTAAAAAGTTATCAAGCCATTACTGAAGCAAATGGATCAAATAATACGTAGTTCGTGCTATTATTGAAGTATACAAAAACTTGACAATCTCCGAATATCACTTGCTTTTTTTAACAAAGGGAATGTTTGGTAGGTTGACGTTTAATATGGCCAACCTATGGAAGTGAATCAAAGAAAAGCATTGAGAAAATGTTCTCATGCTTTTTTGCTAAAACATCTTTTTGTAATTCAAATTCAAAGGTGACCACACAATAATGACTCTGCATCCACCTTTTGTTTGAGTGTCGAGTGGACTTCATTCATCCATCATTCTCACTATTCACTTAAATAAGACAGCGTCTTTCATTGCAAGACAACAGAGAGAAAGAGGAACAGAGAAGATTGGAAAGCCTCGAAGACGAGGTTTTTGAAAGTAATTCAAGCGTGATTTATATGACCGAAAAATGCGCCGCAGAATTAAAGCATCAAGAAGCAATATTAAGTTGTTAATAATACAATGAAGTGGTGACCAGTTCATTTGGTATGGTCCTGATAGAGCTAAAATCAAATAACGGTGCAATGCAGACGGACACAAATGCACCAAAATAGTAATCACGGGTTTTGTATTATTTTTTGCAGGTGGAAATTGAATTGTAAAACAGCATTGTATGCAGATATCGTTGCTTACCATGGCAAACCAGTTGGTAGCAGCATTTATTCGCCTTCTGGACCACAATGCAGCCGGGGGGAGGTGGATCAGGGACGTCCGGGCAGATCCTTAATTTGCAAACTACAACTGAGCCCTTGCAAGCGCAGAAAAGGCATGACTCGTCAGTCGGCACACTGTCTCCTGATGCGTAAACAGCAGCCTTGTACCGGCACCCTGCAAGGAAGAGGAAATTATATAATTGTTTGCATGCAGCATGTATGACATAAGTATTTCACAAATCAAAAAGAAGTTGGTTAATGAGCTTTGACTTGGTTATGGCATTATTATGCACGCGGACTTGGAATTGTGACGTGTGATTGGGGAGGAGAAAAGAAGAATAAAATGTACTGTTAGCTTTTGAGAATGACGTGCTGAATCGTTTGGATGAGATTTCCTTGAAATAATTTCTCTTTGTTTAATTTATGTAATGCAATTCAATTCAACTGATGCTGATGAAGTTCAAGGAATTTTCACACGTATCCTTTGCTCCCACTTCATTCCACTGAACAAAGTTCCATTGCTTTCTTGCTGCATTTTGTTTCATTTACTAGGATTCTGCTAGTACAATGTTTTCTGTTGGCATTGGTATGATATAATTTTTGATAGATTAGCGTATTAATGGCTTTTTGAAGTCACATATCATCATCGCTAATGACTCTGATGCCATTCTGCTTAAACCAGTGTTTCCGTGTAATGGGGCATTGTGCGACTGTCAGCACACTCCCTTCCTCATGCCATTGTCGTAGAAGAATAATATGGAAAAATAATAAAGTCCAAGACCAATGGCATCAGTCTGTTTCAAATGTTTGAAGGATTTTTCGTACAATGCGGATAGCAATAATCAGCATAATTGGCAAATTTTGGAAAGTACTTTTTGTGTGTATTTGTTTTGTTAACCTTCATTTACGATTAGCCTGCAGAAGTAGCAGGGAGATCGACATACCTTCAGATCTCTATCGAGTTCTCTGGTTCATAATTAATACGAATAACTAATAATTTATTTGCATACACATACAGGTTTTTATTACCGTTCCATCCATCCATCCTTCTAAACTTCCTCCCGCAATTACCGGCTCCTTTACCATTTAACTGTCATTGGCACTTATTACAACCGTTGCTTGTTGACAATTCTATGCATAAGACATCCATCCGTGCATACGATAATTATAAATATGCAAAGTGCGAGTGAATGAATATCAGAATGTAGTCAACTTCGCATAAATAGCCATTGGCATCCATTTCATTTCGGATATATAAAGATCCCGTTAACTTCTATTTTCAAAACACAAACTAATTACTTCAATATACTGTTCAATTGTACCTCGTTCATTTTCACACACACTCACACACCCTGCCTATGGCAATTCAGGCGAATTTGGTCGGATTGATAGAAACAGAAATGGTGAGGATGAAACTGAACAAATAAAATATTATGATTGTTCGTAAAAGTCTCACACGGCATGGCGTAGTTTCCCCTCCAAATTACTGTGCATTCTTTCTTGTCATGGTTATAAGCCTACTTATGCCTGGTGGATTAAATATAATTAATCTGCAGCCAAAAACAACGCGAGTCGCCTAACAAAAGTAAATGAGGATTAATTACACTAACAAAGGCAAAATTACGGGGACGGATGGAAGACTGAATAAAAAAAGATATATCTACAATTAATTGACCGCAATAGAATTCCAAAAGTAATAGATTAATGTTCATTAGCCACCTTAGGTTTTGGCCGTTTCCTTCTACTTGTCTTACCTGATCGGTGATGGTGAATGGTGTTGGTAGTTGCAGAAATGATGGAATTGGTGTCCGCATCAACCGCAGTCAAATCTAGTGTTACCCCTTTTTCCATCTTGTCCCGTTTCAAATGATCTGTTGGACCGTCCATGCTCATGTAATGATGGTGGAATCCATAGTCTGCACGCGTCCTAGGCACCAGGGACATTCCCTCCATGTTGATTATGTTAAGAGGTCCTAAAAACATGACAGAAAAAAGTAATTACCATTTTGTAATAAATCCTCGTTAGGAGAGAGCATTCTTTCACGGTTGTGACTTTTATAGCGATAAATCGGGAAAAAAGGAATTAAGTCTTGTGGTTCATTGTGGGTGGCTATAAAAATAATTTGGCAGTTTTCTGAACTTTGGCTTTACCATTTTGTGGTTCTTTGAATGTGGAAAAATGTTTCATAAAGTCCATCTCCAACTGACACTACTACTTCCTGGCATCATTCATCCATACCTGTATGAATGTGCAGTTTTGACTTCACGCAGCGTAATTTCATTGCAAATTGCATAGTATGACAAGGGAAAGCGGAAACCCTAAGCAACCTTTTTCGTTCTCAAATGATGCAATCGGTTGTGAGTAAATCTAAGGTTTTAAATAATTCTCTGATCTTAAAAACCTGACATTTACCACTATCGCCAATTACCAGTATGACTTGCGATTGCGTCAAGCCGCGAGCCCACATAATTTTTTGCTCGTTAACCGACCTTTTAGCGTGCCTTCTTCATCTTCTATAATTCACGTTCGACGCGAAGGTTTTTGGTTAGAGTTAGACTGGATTCTCAAGGAGTATTTTTCCGTGGATGGTATTGATTTGATCTAAGATTGAACTGAAGTATCAAACGATTTGATCACATTTTTGTTTTTCTGCATGTATAATATTGAACGTTGCCGATCGACCGCTTGATTGAGTTAAACATGATTATCTAGAAGATTCTTTCTTTTCCCTTGTGTTCTACAAGTACTGTGAATACATTGTCTAGTCATTTTTTTGCAGAGAAAATCTTTAACTTTGGGCAAAAGGAGCTAATTTATTTCCTTCAGCTTCGCTTGGTCAATTTTTCTCACGAAGACTACGTTTCTACTTCAATGGTGCATTGTAGTTGGTTGTGTATCTCAACATCCCCTTCTTACCACATCAACCATTGATTCATCAGGTATTCAAATCTATACAAAATGCGAAAAATTAAGACGGAAATTGACTACGTTGATGAATGGTTTTTATTCGATCCAAGTAAAACTACTGGCCATTGCTGTTTCTATTGTGCCTTCACTCATTAGTTTTTTTATGAGTACCAAGTCACTGTAGTGGCTGAATAACGTAAACGAATTGAAATGAATTGGGGATTTATGAGAAAGAAGCGGTGAAGATCATTGATCTTCATGCTTTTTATTGTACCTTATCAACTCGAGGTCCACAGCATTGTGATTTAATGTGTTACAAAATAAAAGACAGGACATCTTAAATACATTTCCCATGAACTTCTAGAGTGGCACTACCTGCCGACTTCAGTTGCCATTGAGGAAACAAGGACATGATATGGACAAGAGAGGTACAATTTACAAGTTATAAAAATTGTGACCATACATTTTATTTTTATGCAAAAATTGAGCTATAATTTCAATCAACCGAGTAGCAGAGATGATTGAACTTTTGAACTGCTCTGCACTTACTTGCAAATGACACTACAATATGGTTAATGGTTACGGTGAAGTAAAAGGAATGATTGCAATCGTGATAGAAATAGATTATCTAATTGTAAGCTTGTTTTGCTTTAAAGAAGACTCTGAAGACGTTAAGGTGTAAATAATTGAGTTAATGAAGTAATTTAAGTTCATTGATAATGCGAGGAATGCTGTAATACTTATAACACGACCAAAGATGTAAGGAGAAAAGTGGGAATTTGTTCCCCAGACATAGTGAAGAGTCGTCGTGTTCCTCGCCTCTTGGACTTGTCAGCACTTACCAGTATTTTCACATTCCATCATTGACATTGACATGGAAAGATAGGATGAAGAAAGTGCTTTACACATTACAAGAAGAATTACCGCAAGATAAAACGTAACTTCTGCTTTCTTAGAATGAAATTGAAGTGATTTCCTTGCCATCTTCATTTCATGGAAAAAATAAGACCACCCCACAAAACCGTGACCAGGAAACTAACAGCAAAATGAAAAAATGTTTTATCATCTTATTTACAGCACAGGCTATCAAGCCACCACCAAGTGCGGTTGATATTGACGTAATTAACATAACAGAAATGTGCCTGGTTTAAATTTTTTGTATCAAAGCACGTACCTAGTTTCTTTTTATCCTTAAAAACAAAGCGTACAAAATGATTTACCTGCAAACGTTTCCAGGCAGAGTCCTAGAA
>JAQIWU010002305.1:0-12589 GCA_034696445.1 Isotomiella minor
CTTTTTCCATCAGGGGGATAAAGTAAAGGGGTCCAGGAGTTTCAGGGTCCTCACGAGTGGAGGTGGCATTATTTGTGTTGTCAACTGGAGCTTCCCCTCCACCCACTGCTGCGTCTGGAGGTGGTACTGGAGGCATCCCTGCGTCCATTCCTCCTCCTGGAACTGGATTGCTATTGTCTCCAGGTTGAGATTGACCCTCAGGTACTTGTTGGTCACCTTCCTTGTGCTTCTTCTTCCCTTTCTTGCTCCGGATGACTTCCCAATAGCTGTCGTCAGTCAGGGACAGGGTGAAGGTGTTCTTCTTTTTAGCTCCTGGTGATGGACTTGTTATAGTTGTTAGATGTTTTACAGAGGAAGAATAACCATCACCCTGTCCTTTAAGTTCCTCCGTAGGGTCGGGAAAGTAACAGACTGGGTCGGGTCCCCCCTCACAGAAAGAAGCAAGTGCTTCTGTCACGAACAGAAGAATGATGAAAAATTGCTTCATTGAAATATCGCGAATCGTTCCAACCATTCTGAAGCTTTCACCCTGCATGAATTTGTTCCATCAATCAACATTCGCTAAACTGCTGAATTATACAGTTTCTCAGAATCCTCACTGTTTATTGTTGCATTCCAATTGTTTCAAGAACGAAATGTTTACAATAAAGCAGAATCCTTCAAAAATGCATGCATGTATGAATTTGTTGACGAAAAAGATTTGTACGAAGCATTGTAATTTTCTAGTTTATTTAGCATCGGTCGGAAAAATGCAAGAAAAATGCTTTGGTCGTGATGAAAATGGTGTCATCATTTTGTACATTTTATTGTCTATAATCAATCAAATCAAAAGGCATAAAACATCTTGTCTCACTCTACCCCTAACTCATACAATTTCTA
Source organism: Isotomiella minor (assembly GCA_034696445.1). Lineage (NCBI taxonomy): Eukaryota > Metazoa > Arthropoda > Collembola > Entomobryomorpha > Isotomidae > Isotomiella > Isotomiella minor. Next base: position 880 of record JAQIWU010002305.1, read on the forward strand.
CAGGCTAATATGGCATTATTTCTTTGCTTGTCCTCACTCTATTTACATCACTGCTTAAAAACTTAGTAAATTACTTAATTAGCCAACCTACCATCACTCATCATCAGTCCAAAAAAAACTTTAAAAAAAGTTACATTCCTCCTCAGAAAAATCCATTGGATTCCATAATATCACTTGGGTCTCTAAAATCCTACTAACAAACACCCCTCAAAAAATATGTACAATTCTTGGAACTAAATTAGTCTCTTTTTTTTTTAGTCATCACAGCAGGCAAGGACACACTTGCACCAAGCCGCATTTGCACTCCTCCCAGAATACTGTTTCCTTGCAAAGGAAAGGAACACCTCCTCAAGGGACGTGAGGGAGACTGTGTAGTCCTCAATAAGGGCGCTAAAAGTCTCCCCATCCTCCTCCAGAGTCGCCTTGATGCTCTGTCTCCGTCCCATCTCTGCCATGACCTCAGGGGAGGAGGTCGGGATGGGGAGCCCCTTCACTTCCTCCATCCTCCGGAAGATGACATCCCACCCGAGGGAGGAGTCTGTGAGGGAGAATTGGAGGATGTTCTGATGCTCGTCCTGAAGGTCGCAGGAGGGGGAGAAGCGGGAAAAGATTTCCCCCTTGAGGGCAGAGATGAGGGGGGAGTCCACGTGGTGGTGGTGTTTCAGGCGGAGGACTAGAGTGTAGCCGTGAGCGAATTTGTTCCGTAGGTACTCTGCGGACCCCATGCATTGGAATCGACCATTCACCATGATCCCTAGGCGGGAGCAGAGGATCTCGATTTCGTCCATGCTAAAAAGAGTTGAGTCTTAGGAAAATTGTGACAAGATTGTCTCCTTTGTACCTGTGGGACGTGAGGATGACAGACTGGCCTGAAGCCTTGGCGGATGCAATGATGTCCCAAAACTGCCTTCTAGAGGCGGGGTCAACTCCGGACGTAGGCTACAAAAAAAGTAGTTAGCCTCAAAAAACTAGGATTCAAGCAAAGTACCTCGTCAAGGAGGACGATTGGTGGGTCTCCAATCATGGCTATGCCCACACCCAGACGACGCTTCATCCCACCACTGTAACTTCCACAGGGGACGTCTCCACTCTTCTCAAGACCTGCCAGAAAGAAAATTATTTTAGGGACGCTACAAGAATGTGTCTCAGCTTACCCAATTTATGAAGCCACTTATTCACCTCCCCCTTCGTCCCTGAGAAGGGGACTCCCCTCAGGTGACAAAACAGCGTTAACATCTCCTTCCCACTTAGAGACCCAATGATGGCATCAAACTGAGGACAGTACCCAATGTTCCCCAAAAACTCCCTCTTATTCGCCCTCAGCGTGTTTGTAAAACTATGCGCATTCCCAGATGTCAATCCTTCATCCCCCGTGAGCATCCGGAATGTCGTCGTCTTCCCCGCACCGTTCACCCCAAGGAGCCCAAAACACTCGCCGTAGTGAACACCGAAATTGATCTCCCTCACGGCGGCAAAACCTCCAAAGTTCTTGGACAGGTCGAGGACGACCAGGGCGTCCTCAGATCGGACCATTTCGTGGACTCTGTCATTTTCCCTTGCGACATCCTCGTCGGCAACGAAGCCTTCCGCCTGCTCCATTGCTGCTAGGGCTTTGGAGGTCCCTGAGTCACATCCACTCCCGAAGACGCCAAAGATCCTGGACACGATCCCAGTTTCAATGATGAGGATACAGAGTTGGTAAACTAACGCAGCAATCACGACCCAGAAGATCTCTTGTCCAATCCCTGGAATGGTGTATTTCTTCGCATCGGTGGCACTCGTGTAGGTGTAGTTCCATCCAAAGAATGTCTCTGGGACAAAGCATGGAGGGAAGTCTGCAAATTCGTTACTAAACTCCAAGCAGTTGGAACAGCATTGCCTCAACTGTCCATCGACTTGGTATCTTGGGTCGCAGATGATGTCCAGCTCCTTCGCTGTGAGGAGGCTGCATCTTGAGTTGGACGTTGCAATAGCCGCGTATCTCATGATGCTCATCGAGCCTCCGAAGGAGGAACAAATTCGGCAAAACCACCGGAATGGAAGTAGTGCCGTCGTGAGGTTGATATTATCCGTGAAGAAGACGACGATGGGGAAGATCATGCCGAAGAGGACGTGGATGATGGTGACCCACGCAAAGGCGAAGGCTGACGAGGGGGCAAAGAGGGAGAAAAGATATGAGAAGGAAATGGCAGAGTAGCCATACACGAGGAGGATGAGGAGGATCGCTCCCAAGCCCCCATGTCCCGTAAAGGAGTCCGCCCTCTCAAAGATAGGGAAGCAAACTATCATCACAAGGATAGCCCCCACCATGATGAGAAAGTCCCATGCAAAAGCCGTCCCCCAGAAGGTGAGGGTGTTCACCCCCGTCATGAGCTGGAGTTGTTTGGAGTTAGACAGTCTCTCCTCCGTGGGGAAGACGGCGTAGGAAGCGGCGAAAAGGGCGAGTCCGATGGGGACCAGGGCTCCAAACACGACGGGGACGAGGAAGGTGAAGGACGGGTTGGGCTGGGCGGCTTGGAGGGTGGCGAACAGGTTGTTCTCAAGCGGGTGGTAGGACACTCCAAGGGAGTAGTTTGGAGATATAGACGCCAGCAGGGTGTTGGTGACCAGGTTCATAGCGATGGGAGCCGCATGGTAGGGGATGGAGTTGTACAGGGCATTCGCCGAGGTCGCGTTGAATTCCGCAGCCACCATGTACTGGTCTCTATAAGCCCCCAGGTCGTCATCAGCCACGGCGAGGAGGGAGTCTACCAAAGAAGTCTTGTTGAATGGGAACCCCTTTGGTTGTCCTTCTTCTCCAACGAAGGAGGCATATCGGTGCCCCACAGCGGCCTCCTCCGCGATGAAGTAGGTGACTGCAGTCTTGAATTGGGAGATGTTCATGGCCAGAGGGGGACTCGGTTTGGCAGGGGAGTAGGCACGCGTGCTTAGGAACACTGCGGCGATCAGGAGGAGGGGTGGCATGATGAATTGAGACACTAAAAGTTTCTTGTTCCGAAGAGTGAATTGAGCCTTTTTCTGAAGGAGGCCAAAGACTTGGTGGAGGAGGGACCTTCTTGGGCGTCTTGTGATTTGTTCAATGGGCATTGATGAGGTTCCATTCGTCATCATCATCATCCCTCCTTTCTCAACGCCATTGGATTTAGGCTTCTTTTTAGGCTCTTCCACAGGCTCAGAGTTTGCAGACGACGTCTCCTGCTCCTTCCTCAACTCCTCCTCTTCCATTTCTCCAATCTTGAGGAAGACTTGGTCCAAGGTGGACAAGGACAGGCCTACAGTCAGGATCCCAAGTGCGGCCTTTTCTTCATTCAACTTGGAAAAGAGGTCAGGGAAGATTGAGAGCGTGGACTCATCGTTGGGGATGGAGAAGGACAGTTCCGACCCTCTGGACGTATCATCCGTGTTGTTATTGTTGCTATTTGAATTTTCCAAAGATGCTGAAGGGACGAAGGACTGGACAACGCTTAGGATCTCCTCCCCTCGTGCCTTTCCCCCTGAGCTGGTGGTAAGTTTGAGTGTGTATCCCGTCCCATAGTACTTTTTAAGGAAGAGAGGCGTCCCACAGCATTTGATCTTCCCTGAGGTCATGACGGCAATCCGGTCCCCGAGGATGTCTGCTTCTTCCATGAAGTGAGTCGTGAGGACGATGGTTCGTTCCCCTCGCATCTCGAGGAGGAGGTCCCAAATGACGCGACGAGCTTCGGGATCCATCCCACTCGTACATTCGTCCAGGATGACGACTTTCGAGCCTCCGATGAGAGCCATGCCCAAGGATAGTTTGCGCTTCTGACCACCGGAGAGTTCGGAGGACATGTAGTACTTTTTCTCGGTCAGGGCGAGTTTCTTGATGAGGGTTCGAGCTTCATGGGCGGCTTCGTCGTAGTCCAGGCCTTTGAGACGGCCAAACATTATCAAGTGTTCCCACACAGTCTGGAAAAAATGGAAAGATTCGGTATATTTTAGCTTCCAAAGCACTAAAAAGACTTACCAGTCGGTCAAACAACATATTATGCTGAGGACACAGTCCCAACGACTCTCTCACTTGATCCATCTCACTCCGGATGTCATACCCATTCACAGCCGCCGTCCCATTTGTAGGAGGAAACAATCCCGTGAGGATGGACAGTGCCGTCGTCTTCCCCGCCCCATTATGCCCTAGGAGTGCTGTAATCTGCCCCTCATACATCTTAAGCGAGATCCCATCTACAGCCCTCTTCTTCCCAAAGATCTTCTTGAGGTTCTGAATCGCAACTCCGACCGGAAGTCCTACCGGCTCCTTCTCAAAACCTTGCTTTTCAATCGGCGCAGCCAGGCTCATCCTCCGCGTTTGAATGGCCTTAGGAGTATCATCAGAGATCCAAGAGCGTTTCTGGAAGATGTAGTACCAAGGCTTCCTCAGCCCGTATTTTGAAGGAAGTACGTTTTCCAGGTAAATCGTCAAGCACATGAAGAGGATCGTGTCCACAACGAACATGATGACCACATGGTAAAGGGCGAAGCCATCAATGGGGCTTGTGGGCTGGAAAGCCGTCCTCCAATTCGCCCCCACGCCCCTCGTCTCAAAGGAATACATGGCCTTGACGGCCCAATGGAGACCCATGTTTGGGAAGAGGCAAGATGCCAGTTTCTGAACCAAGGAGATGTTCTCCAGATTCTGCTCCATCGGGATGGCAATCCCAAGGTAGAAGACGAGCCAAGTCACTATCCCAATCGCCGTCGCAGTTGTGGCCCGATCACTAAGGACGGACACGAAGAAGCAGTAGGACGTCGCAGCCACGACGTAGAAGAAGAAGACGAGCCACCAGACCAAGGGGTCCGAGTACGGGAGGACAGGCCCAGTCTCCGCGTTGAAGGTGTAGAAGAAGAGGAACATGACGAGGGTCACTGAGACGACGAGGACGAGGAGGGAGTTGATCATCCATCCTAGCCAATGGATCCAGTTTGGAAGACCCATGATCTTCATGAGTTCCTTGATCCCGGTCTCTCTCTCAGACACGACTTTGATGACGATGGAGGGGACGATGAAGACGAAGCCGATGATCATCATGAGGGGAACCGCGAGAGAGTTGAGTTGGTCAAAGCCCTTGTTCCTCACGTACGCGGGGTAGGGGAAGACTTGATGATTCAGTTCGTGGGTGATTTCCGACCCGGTCAGCATGGATATCAGGATTTTGTCCAGGAGGAATTGGAGACCGGAGAAGCCTCCGTTGACGTAGGAGAAGGCGTTGTCTGGAAGAAGAAAAGATTGTTATCTATGACCATACGACCAAGCTTTCAACTTACCATCACTCGGCCCAGAGAACTGGATCCAAGGGAAAGTACTTCTCGTATCAATCGTATAAATGGGCAACCTAATCGTATAATCCACCCTTCCCCCAGGGGCCTTCTTCACATCCTCCATATCCCCCGAAGTAAAACTCGGTCCAAACACAATAGCCGCTCTCACCCTTTGGACAAACTCCTTCGCAGACTCCAACTCCGTCTGCTCATTAAACTGCTCCAACTCAGCCTCGGAGTCAAAGCCCTTGAGTTCCATCCTCCTCGCCTTCAGTCTCCTCCCCATCTCTTCAGCTATAGACTTTGTAAGGTTGTTTGCAGGGACGTAGGCAAGGAAGGACTTTTTCCTGAAAAGCGTCCTCCTCGCCTCATTCAACATCTCCGCCTCATCCTGGACTTGAAACACCGTCGTGGAATTCATGACCGTCTTGTTGTCGTCCACGATCTGCGTCCGGGCGAAGGCGATGAGGAGGGCGAGGATGGTGGGGAGCAGGATCTCCAGGATGGTGACGAAATAGTGTCTTCGACGGAGGAGGAGGTTTTTCCAGAGGAGGAGACCAAGACGTCGGCCAAATGAGGCTTGGGTGGCTCGGCTTCTTTGCCCATCCCCACCGGAGGAGGAGGAGGAGGAAGAGGACTTCTTCATGACTTCTTTTTTGTGGGGGGCTTCTTGAACCACGCTGAAAGAAGAAGAAGAGGGGGGCATTATTTGGGGTGAAGGGAGACTTTGGACGATGGAAACTTTGTTATGTGACCAGCCACTCATTTTTGACAGAGAAAGCAGAAGCAAAGTGAGACTTACAAAGCTTGGACGATCACTTCTTTTTTATGACAAGAGGAATTCCACTTCACTTAATTTTACGACCGTCTATTAGCTTGACTAATTGAGCACATTATTGTCCTTTGCTTGTCAAAGGCAAATTAGAACTAAAACTGGAAAATGCATACAAAAATTGACGTTTAGGAAAGTTGTATTTACGCAAGACAAATGAGGAAGTGTGGAGGAAAATCCCAAAGACGCTAGTATTGCAAAAATGTAACATTTTTTGAGTGGTTTTGTCTTCTTTCTGCATGCTCACTTCCTAAACTATATAACGTCAATTTACATGTAATTGGAAAGGGCAAGCAACGCCGAAACCACACAAACAAATACGCAACATGAAGCAACTTTTTTAGCACTTTATGTCTACATACAAATTGAAAAGGTCAATGTGTATGGGTTTCTAAATATTCGCTCTAATTCTAATGGCAAAAGAAGCACGATATTCTAGCATGTATCATTGTGCCCCCCCCAAAAAAGAAGCATTTATCCTTCTCCAGTCATAAAGATAAACAAACAGACTTATAAAAGTGACAGAGTTTTAGAAGGTCAAGATTGAAATTAAGAGGAAAGTAATGTTCATTCAGAAAAGAACCTAAATGAATGTTAGTTCAAACACTTTTGACGTTTTGATTGACTTACTATCTTTTGCTCGTCATGTTTGCCCCTTGATTACGATTGTTCCACTTGAATTGACTCTCTCTCGTTATTGTTATTTTTTATTGGTGCTTTATTCTTTAATGTAGATTCCCATATCATCCATCCATTCCATGAATGAATGAATTTGTGCTTCCAGTAGTGAGGTGAGTGTGGGTGGTTCTATTTGAATGTGCATAGATCATTCATTCATTCTTGGTGAGGTGAGGATATTTAATGCATTTTTGTGCACCCAAAGTGATTTAGATTTAGTGGAATTGTAAAACTTCCTGACGTGACGTACAAAACTGAACTGATGTCGATGTGGTTTTCTTTTTTGGCAATTTTGGTTTGTACACAGGGTTTCACATTTTGTTACTTCAAAGTCTTTATCCAGTTTTGTCAGGTCTAATTTTTTTTAGTTCTCAGTTAAGATGAATGGTCCAATTAGCATATCTGCAACAATGACACCGACGCCGTCTACAATAAGTGGTTTCTGATGGCACTTTACACGATTTCACTTGAGCAAGTATAAACTTTGCACTTGAAAAGATGAGACTCTTCAATCTCACACTTCTTTCTTCCTTAAGAAAAGATGACCACAGGAGACACGACCTATAAACACAATGAAATATGAATTAATTTATGGAACTTTGTTGGAGAGTATGCAAAAATTATATGTTTGTAAGATGGAAATTTTCCGTGGGAAGCTATCAACTTCTTCCTGACTCAAATGTTAATTACAATAAAATATATTATAGACGCTCAAGATGAAAGAGATACCGTGTCTCAACTAAACTTGACTTGAGAGAGTTAAAAGTTACAAGGTCCTTCTCACCGGTCGGTCATTCTTATAAAATGTATCTTCACACGTAATGTACTCATATTAATTGGAATCAAACTGCACTGTGCAAAGTTTCACTTGTTGCAGACAAACCACAATCCTCGAAGTCTACCTTTTTATAACATAATTAATCAGTCCGAAAATCGGAATGGCGTCGTGTTATAAATAACTAACTATTTGCCATAATTAAGTAAGTGGGGACTTCCCCTGTAGCACAAACTATGTTATTATGCCAATTTGGTGATTGGGTGGATCTAATTTATTTTGTAAAAAAAGAGAGCTATTATTTATTTGGTTATCTATCGTCATTAACTGTAGTAATCATCCCTTTCAAATGACACATTTTTGTTATAGAAGAAGAATTTGATACATGCTGCTATTCATGCCTCGAATAGCTCAGTTGGTTAGCTTAGATTCAGCAGTAGTGGGTTAGCTACTCGTAACTGTACATTGCTTTTTGGTCAATGCAAATTCGCTAATGCAGATAATATTCTAAGCTCTCATCTCCTCATGTCATACATAAAAAAGAAACGTTTCAACAACATTCGAAAATCACGTGTTTTTTTCGTATTTTCTATTTTTTAACCACCTTTACCTTAGGTTTGGGATCTATATATTGTCGTCGTCACCAATTAGGACAGCAGGGCAGGTGAAAATGAGAGTTTTTTTAAAGAATAAAATAAATTCCTTTCTTTTGCAAATCAAAGCTTCCAAAAACATCATTCCTTACGTTATTTCCAACAGTTGCAGGTTTCATTTACACCAAATGGACAACAAGATAGGATCCTTACTATATGGCAATACAAAATGAGACAAAGAACAGCTCTATAATGAGTTTATCACGTCATTCTTCTTCTTCTTAATAAAAATAATCCTAGCAAAAACTTTCACTCTCTCACCTACAGCATTTTTGTGTCCTTCCTATAATCTCATCTTCTTCTTTTTTATCGCATTGTTGACGTTGACACTTGTTTTTATGTAACAACACAACTCATGTGTGGATTTTGTCACAGTTCACAGATAATATGTAATGTAATATGACGACTTTTTTGAAGTTACTGAATTTGGGACACTGTGGAATTCTTTGTACAAATGATTCTATTCATCATTCCTTGACGGCGTTACTACCAAACTGACTGAACCTAACGCAAAAAAACTCACGCACTTTGGCATCAGTCATTGTTTCCTATGCATACCATTCTTTTTAGCATTGTTGAGATGACACACACACACCTTTTCCACCTGTGTAAACCTCTTAATCGCTTCATCATACATACAAACTTCAAACTTAAATGAAGTGGAAGATCGACATCGTTTGTCAACTGCCGACCGTAGGTATTTTCTTTTGACAATTCATCGGACTTTTTCAAATGATCGGAAGATTCTCTTTGCACTGATTGGAACTGATGGAAGATTGACTAATTACTATACTTTTTTTAGTAGATTGATGATCTCACCTAGTTTACTTTGCCTGTACACACAATGAATGAAGAATCAAGCTACCTACATTTATGCATTCATTCACAACCTGTCTCACAAATTGAGAGACTCTCTCGACAAAAATATCATTAGCACAAGTACATGGCGTGGCATGTGCAAATTTAGGTTAGCAAGTACACAAAATTAACACATGGCATATCTAAGGAAGTTGACGCTTTTGGCTTTAGAAGAATAAGCTTTGTCTCGTTTTGTTAAATGCACTTTCAGAAGAATTGAATTGGCGACAAGAAGAGTGTAGAGGGATAAGATGGGATGGGCATATCTATGCAAAATGCAACCTCTGCAATTTTGTTTAAAGTTTGACCTGAAGGAGCAAACTTTCCTCATTCCATTCTTCTTCTAAACATTATAATCATAATTTTTCTGCAATGCTTTAAAAAAGCTACTAATGATGATAACGGCTCTATTCTACAAAATGAGAAGGAAAGTCTCAGGTAAGTGGAATACCAAAAGAAATTGAAATCCGTTAACAAACAAGATCCGATCCATCATCAAAATTGTCTACAAAAAAACGTCTAAAAAACATGCTGACCCTTCCATATTACACCTGTCAATAAGGCAATGAAATGACGACACCTGTTCAATTCTGTTGCCTACATTCAACATTCGTGCTATGCTAATTGACCATGTTTTCCTCTGTTCAGTGTAAAAATAGATCAAGACAATTTAATTTGATGCATACCTAAGCTATGCCAATATTGAGAGACCCTTAACAAACAAGAATGGAACGGAACTTGCCGCAAAAAAAAAATGATTCATTCAAGGAACCCAATGTTAGCTTTGTTAAAAAAGACAAGACATGTTGAAAGAATAAAGTCAAGAACGAACATTTGAAACAAAACAACAATCCAAGAGATGAGAGATTGATATTTGAGACACCAAAACTAAGCGATTCCAATGTGGATTAAGGTCGTTTGTAAAACTTCTTTGCATTTCTCAATCTGCTGGTCATCATCTCTGCATTTTGCATACCTCCAATTCCAATTAATCTTTCACACCTTTTCCTCCTCCAAAAAAAGTTTCTGAAGTTCCTCCAAGTCTCATAAATCTCCATCCATGATTCATAAAAGTGTATGCGGATTCATTCTTCATTCACACTTTTTTTTTTAAATTGCAAAAAAAAATATGAAATTAAAATTGTGAAATATTTTCAGGTGGCAAATCTAATCTCCTTCCTTCGTTGAGATGAATAATGGACATTGACATAACGAAAAACCTTCAAGGATGAAAAACAATGATGAATCTGCATCTGCAAATGCATGAATTACAGAAATGTGGCTAATTGAACCGTACCTACCTATCCAAACGTACAGATAAGCATCTATGTGCAGAAAATTAGTATGTATCCTGCCTAAACTTGAGACCGTTACGCTACACACGCACTTTTTCGCATCTCTCTCCATCTCTTTTTTGATTGTTATAATTAACTGAGGGATGAAATACATATATGAAGCTGACTGCGCAATCACAAAGTGCAATACTGCAATTTGCAATGTTTTTTTTCTTGGATTTACCAACGATCTGAACTTGCTCAGGTCTATGTCTATGTCACATTTCGTCATCAACTTTAAAATTGAAATTGAAACGAAGCAAAATGCAAAAGGCGTTTTGTATTTTATGGTCAAGTTGAGTTATAATGCAACCTTTCAAAGTGCAATGCACACACAATCAGTGCAATTATACAATCATACAGGATAAATAGTATGATTGTTGTAAAGTCCTCAATTGCGTCAACATCATCATCATCATCTCGCTCCATTGTCCATCTTTTCAAGTTTACAATAATGAATGTTAGGTATGTTTTTTTGTTAGTTAAGTTCGTACCTACATGAAAGTGAAACATGTTATGTTGGGTCCTCTCATCGTCATAAGGTAAGGTGTATAAGTTGAGAGGTATGAATCAAAAGAACTTGACACCAATTTTTGCAAAATATAGTTTTAAGAATTTGCGTATGCTTGATGTTATGCAGTTGTGCTTGCTATTGTAATTTATTCATCTACACCTCTGATATCCTTCCTGCATGTAACACTGTTTTAAACCCATTAATTACATGAGCCAAGTTGAGATTTTCTCATCCTGCCCCTTCTTTCTATTCATCGACTAATTTTTGTGTGAGTCTACTTTCCAATAGCTTAATGTAATGTGTTTATCGATGATGATGATGATGATATAAAGGTCATCTGGTCATAAATTAGATGGAGGAGGTAGCTCCACTACTGCACTTAAACTTTTTTTCCCAGAATCAGGATTTTAAATTGCATCTTTTTGCAAGGAATTGTTGGACAGAGAAGAGAAGTGTTGATGATATGTCATGCCTTTAAGGTTTACCACGTAGAAATTGCTATAAACTTGATCAACTGGTTTGCATAGATAGTCGGCCTCCTCATCATACTAAACCAGGTAAGTGAGAAACAATTCTCGTGACATACCTACATGATTGACCATTTTTCACTTCACAACACTCAAAAATACTGCGCTTTGTTTTTATGCCTTTTGTGGAATTTTTTGATAGCTGTCAATAACTCGGACAGAAAAATACTTTTTATTGTGCTTCTAAAGCTAAGCTGCATGCAATCCATGCAAAACAAAAGATTTTGATTTGACTGGGCAGTAATTTTTTTTATGTGCTTCA
>JAQIWU010002306.1:0-12586 GCA_034696445.1 Isotomiella minor
GTGGGTACTTGCTGCCTACCCTACCAATTTAAGTTTGTACGATGGTTAGTGATTGCTTCCATTTGGTTATCCAGATGGGAGAATTTGCGATCCTGCCGTATTAACCTCCGTTGGTAAGATGGTACGTGGGTACTTCCTGTGGTACAGACACGCATTGCAAACTTTAGGAGGGGATTTGATTGCGGGGTTTCAAGATTTTGGACCTGGAACATTATTAATCGTCATAAAGACATTTCGCCATCGCCCAGTGCCCCTTACAAATGTCTCAAGTGACGAATTTCTTTTTCAGCTTTGTCTTATAAATGACTTAACTTAAATGGTATGTACTCTGATCTCATTTTTCTAAATTTTGGATTATGAATCAAACTAATTGAAGATTTTCATGTACAGAGTGGCAGATTATTGACTTCCTATCATTTTGGCAACCCCCTTTTAGGCCCTAGCAACATTTTTGTTTTAAATTATTTGATTAGACTTTTCGAGAGTTTTTTGGATTTTTTGGGAATTTTTTCGATTTTTCTCCTTTTCGCAACAAAAATTATATATAAAAAAATTGTTGCTAGGGACTAAAATGGGGATCCTGAAACGATAGGAAGTTAATAATCTGCCACTCTGAATTTGTATGCTTCGGTACTTCTATCTAGAGGGACCGAATCGAAGATAGGAATCTAGTGGTTAGGTGGTAACGGATCTGCTACCATAGGATATGGACCGACTTCTAGCCTGTTCATTGACGAGGACTATTTACATCAGAGAACCGGAATAGATTAGGACTTTCTTCATCAATCATGGCAGGGATATTTGAAAGACAAATTTCAACGTAAATCAGATATTGACTGTTCGGTACCAGATTCACATCCCACAACCATTTTAATATATAATGAAAATATATGTTATGTGCCTGTGTGAAAGAATAATGTGTAATAAACTATGTTCATATTAATTGCAGAAGTGTCTATGGGGAAATTATGTAATAGAGATTTGTTTGTGTAAGAGATTTGTGTAAAGTAGTATTGTGCCCAATAATTCCGCGCAGCGGAGCAAGCGTTGGCGCTTGTAACTTTTAATTATTTGTTTAAAGCAACATGCGCTGCAGAAACCCCACAGGTGGCACAGACGTGACACACTGTGTCAACCCTGTCACGTTTGTGGACAACCTGTCCCAAGACTATTCTTCCCTCCTGGAGGCACACCAACAATTGCGGGAACACATTTACCCATTGGTGGCGCAGTCGCAGCGATTGAGAACATTCAAAGCCCCCCAGCCGGACAAAATATCCCAACCCCATCATTGTGCATTGTGTTTGGGAGGGTAAGACCAGTGTTTGGGAGGGTAAGATCGATGTTTGGTTGCCAAGATCGATCTGTTCATCGAAGTACTTGATCGAGTTCACCCAAGAACATCGATCTCTGGAGTCCAAAGATCGATGTTCTGGTCAAAAGATCGATCTTTTGGTCAAAACATCGATCTTTTTATCGAAGTTTATTTGAAGTTCAGTTAGGATATTGGCGGATCCAAGCTTCCGTAGGTTGGAGAGTGTAACTGCTAATATGAGAGTATGATCAATTACTTCCGAAAAGCCATCTGCATTGTTTTAAAGTAATATCTAAACCAAAGCGAGCCCGTCGTATCATAATTACATATGTCGTAAAATCAATGGCTTTATTGGGGAAACTGGCAATTCCAAAGAACAGGGGGACAATCTTCAAAGTACCTTATATTTGCATAGGTTTTTGCATTCCCATATGATGGTAAAATGGATTCGACTGGCCCTCTACATCTGAGAACAGTGTCGTATGGTTTACTTCAAAGTACGGCACCAGTGATGCCGAAATAGACTAAATGTTGTTAGTTGAATTCATTGAAACTAAAAGCATGTCACACTGACCTGCAACCACCCTTAATGTTTATATGACGTTTCACGTTTGAAATATTGTGAAATTATAAGTAGATAGCACCGCATGTACCACTTGGAACGACCGAAACCAGACTTCGGATACAACGGAATTCCCCCTAGATCAGGTGACAGTTGCGCAAAGGACAGCTCCTCCCCATTGACCACTGACTCTTGATGCATATTTGAATGAGGCAATTGAATCTGCCCAGCAGACACCGGGGACGAAATACTCAGCGACGTCCGGTATTATTTTGCTCCAATACAGAGCCTCGATCCCATGCATCAGACCATCCAAATCTGTGTCGAATGTGGTCAGTGCACAAGGCAATGACTATTATGACAATTGTTCATCAGAAACCATCGCTGTCCTCTGCAAGAACGATTTCGAATGTCTGAAAATCCCATGAAGATGATGATCAAACGGGTGAGGAAGCGTGCTGTCGCGATGATGATGGTAGGTGTCTAAATACTGTGAAATGTGTATCTTCCATGGACACATTCTCACATTCAATAATTGGATTTTCCTATAGGTGTCTAGATGGTTGTGGTCAAACACGAATCCACTCCGAACGATGATATTGAGAGGTAAGACATCTGATTTTAACTGCCTAGATGTATGGAATATAGGGAGCAACCATTGATGGTATCCAGCAGAAATATAGGCATGCGTCAATAATGGAGCAAAACCCGTCGTCACCGATAAGATAACCAAGTCCCTGAGGAAGAGGAAGTAGTTCTTTCCCTTGCCCCTCCATTTGCAAGGGTACACAACACACGAGGTCTGACCCTTCGATCCCAGGAGAAAGTTTCAGTTGCGTTCACGCACCCATCTGTTCACGCAGCCCACGTGTCATCAAGACGCACACCCATCCTGACCAAGAGGGGTCAGCCGCAGTGTCCTATACAGCTGCTGCCGCAAGAGTCAGGACTCCAGACACAAAACCAGTTCTATTGTCGCGAAACTCACCAGAATAAGGGAAATCGACGACCGACGAAAGGCCACTGCTATTTTGGTGACACATTGATGAACCACGATTCTCTAAGGGCCGACTTGGGAAAGCACACCCTGGAGCGCTCATTCATGTGTACCCAGTGTGGGGAGGATTATGGATAGTCAAGTGCTTTGAAGAAGCACAGTTGCCGAGCAACAAAGTTGAAATAGAGCCAGTGCCATCGGTTGGGTCATGTGATACAATATATCAATATATATCGATATGTTATACAATATTTCCACTCCTGAATGAAAGTTTGGACCACGAGAGAGTGGTTCCCAAGGGGGAGTCCTCCACGAAGTGCTGCTTCTGTGAGGGCTTCCCCTTGCCATACCCCATTTCTGTCGACAAGCACTTGAGAACCCATACCCGCTACGCCCGTACCTCCGCCTCATGTGTGGGATAGACTTTACAATGAATGAACTATTAAAGAGTCACATGGACCAAGATTGTAACAGAAGGCGGAACAGCGAAACCGTAAGAGCCTTCAGAGCCAAACTATGATTATCCTTGTGACCATTGGGACAAGAGGTTTGGTCAGAAACCCCAGCTGGTGAGTCATAAGAAAAGCGAGCACGCAGGAGCATGCTAGAAAGGAAAATGCTGGTTGAGCAGGAGGGCAGAAATAGACATGTTTGCGTGATACTGTTTTGTAAACGTGGATATTTCTATTATATATTATGATTTATAAAATTTTGCAATAAGCGTGGTCACATTGATCCATCATCGGTCGTCAACTGTTTTAGTTTTTAAGCAGTAAAATAGTGAACTGTCATCTAATTTATTTTCATTATTTAGTGCAAAAAACATACTCAGTTTTTTCGAACTCAATTAGTCATTCATAATTATAAAATGAATATGTTCGACTAGAAATCGAATTGCCTCCGTACTAAAGGGTGTTACACCATTGTACTCTGCTCCGTATCTCCCATAAGCAACATAATCACTATAATCATTTTGTTGAAGGGGGTGGGCATGGCATTTTTTCCAAGGAACATTGGACCCCCCTTTGAGTAAACAATTCGTTAAAATGGATAGGCTATGATGATTATGTGTATTACAGTAGTGTGTACTTCCTGGTTATTGTTAAATTATTTACAATAGTCTTTAGGGTGAACAATGTGTGGTAGGAGGTATAGAGCTTTATCTAGGCCATTTCCTTGTTATTGTGCTGAGCCAACTCACTTAACCATTTACAATTTTAAAATGGATCATTTACAATTCGTATCTTCCTGATTGATGATCAAATTTGATCAACACGTCGAAGTTATGGACGAATATCCCGCATCAATTTTGTTTTTCTTGAATGGAAACGGTTGACCCAACCCTCTGGTTTGTTTGTGTATAAGCTTTTTATGCGTGATGGGAGGTTCATGTAAGTTTTTTGGTCTGCCAAAAGTCAAATTCCTTAGAAGAATCAGTTAATATTTTATCCAAAACATTATTAGGCCGAAAGATCAAGTCTGCAAAATGCGCTTTGCAGACTATAGGGCCTGGACCGTTCATGAGAAGGGAGCTTGCGTCCGATGTAAGTTGTGGTTAAGCCTTCTGTTTTTTCCAGGATTTCTTTCTGACTTTATGTTTCTACAGGTTTCCCCGTAATAGCGGATCTCGCCAAGGCGAAGGAGGAGTACGACTTGTCCAAAGTTAGAACAACAGAACAGGCACCATTGTCGTTTGATATTTTAGAGCAGATTTGTCCTGAACCCAAACAACCAAAGGATCATATCAGGATTTAAACAGGATGACACATTATCATCCCACTACAATCCTGGGATCGATCGAGGACATCCCTAGTAATGCACTCTGTCACGCCTGGGAATGTCCCAGGTTGATCCTGTCACAACCGTCCTGCCTAGATCCTACATCCATCCTAGATACGGCAGGTGCGGGATGGGGTAATGCGTGACAATGAATTTGCATTAGAATCTTTAGTAATTATTACATTATCGTTTATTCTGAATGTTACAAATGATTGTCCCAAATTTTAACTCAATTACCCGTTACACATCAGAACATTTACAGTGCAAGAATAATGCTAAACAAACAACATGGTACAAGAAATACAAATAAGAATCGATAACAAAAAAACTGATTTCTGCTTTTTGTAAGAACAAATAAAACGACATAACTCACTCACTTAATTAAATACTACACTAAACTCAAGACTTCAAAGACAATGATTATACAAAAAAGGAGGTTTTAAGCAGATCTATATTACTTGCAGCAGAATTTTTCTAAACTCCGGTGAACTTCAATTACTTTAAACAAGCTTTTCTCCTAGAACTAAATGTTTAGCTTAAGTATTATCTTGAGCGAAATTTAGTTGACAGAATGAAAATTAAGTGTTGTAATTAAAATTAGAAGTCCAATAGGGTCTTTTCGGTCAGCCCCCTGAAGTAAAAACAGATTTTCGTTGATTATGGTGAACAGTAAACAAAGCCAATTCGTATATAATATCTCACCTTTTAACTCAGTCAACCTCACTCTCCTCATCAGCGTCATCACTAGAATCTCGAATCATCTTCCTCGAATAAAATCTTTTGGGGTCTCTTTTTGCAAGTGGGGAAGTCCTCTTTCTAGCAGAAGCATGAGTCGCGAGATCGTTATTATCCTCATCACTAGACGTTGGCTCCAAAGGTTGTAACTTTCGTCTAGGCAGCTTCTTCTGCTTAAAGTAAGGCAGACATTTATTACTTAATCACGAGGGAAATGATTATTTGCTACTACCTTTGGAGAAATGGGAACTGTAGCTGCTCTTCCGCCTGCAATTTCTACAATCCCTACTTCTTCGGGCTCTGCGGATGGCTTCCGCTCTATAGTAAGCTTGGTTTTCTAAAGAACAATACAATGTCTATAAGAAATAACAAAATGGAGGCTACCATGTTCTCTATACCTTGGAAGCAGGAAAAACTATGGCTTCAATGTCGGATGATGATGCTGCCTCATCGTCAGTGAGTCCATTCGTTGTTACCTTTGAACCAACCTGTGTACAACAACCGTGGGGTTTTTGTTTAAGTTAAAACAACATAATGAAAATACCTTAATTTTTTCAAAATTCTCCGGCGATTTTCGTAACCAAAACTTTATTTTGGACTCAACCTCGGTATCCGTCGTGGGGAATTGTCGTTTAACTGCTTCTACATAATACAAAATAAAGTTAGTTTTGGAATGTACTTATATAAAGTACAACAAATATTTAATTAATCAGCCGTTTCTTACGCTTTATGATTCTGTCAAGCTCATGGAGCCGTGAAAATGCTGCTTTACCGACCCCCTTGGTTACTTTTCCATTGTAGCTAAAGTCGCAGCAGAGACGGATTGTCATCATGTCATATAGAATTCTTTTCGTGGCGTCACTGACATTATTTCCACCGCAAGAAGCAAAATAAGTTATCTGTAAGACAAATTAACAGCAGCAAGTTTTAGGGATCTGCAGCAAATAATTACATGTTATCTAACCAAAGCTTTTTTTCCTTCCGAGTCCATTTGCGCAACTTTGCCATTCAAACTTCCAACTGCTTCTTTCGAATCAATTGGAAATCCATAATTGTGGTCCTCCTCGACTTGAACAACGCGATTCAGTCTCTGCTGATCGACAAGATGCTCCAAATTTTGATTAATTTGTGACATCCAACCAGTGAGGATGTCCAACTTCAAATTGACTTGTCCTATCTCACCTAAAGAAAAGATATAAAGGAATGTCAAAGAACTAGTGACCAATACACAATTGGACTTTGAATGGGACACTTACTCAAACCTTGCAATGACGACGCAGGAAACATCTTTTCAGCAACAGCTTTAAACCGTCCAATGTGATTTCGGGAAACCCCTTCCTGACTGCTGGTGGTCACATTTTGAGTTGCAGGTTCCACATGTTCAAAGCCTCCATTGTCGTCATCATCATTATCTACAAAGTACCAAAGTGTCATCAGTAGGCTAACCGTCATTCTTAAAAACTTAACGTACTCACCTTCCACCTCCGGCTCAAGCACAGAGTCGTCCGAAGGGTTTACCAGGGTCAGTCTGTATCCATGAAATGGGTCATTATCCAATCGCCGTCCGACCACATTCTGCGAGCCACTTGCTGAAGAACGTGGAGTTGACATCGTCATAGACAGCAAAGAGGTAGACTGAGAGCTTGAGGGTGAATTTTGCTGAGCGAGGAATTCTTTTGAATTCCTGCTTGACGAAGTCTTGGGTGGCGGTGGTACGACTTTGGGAGGTGGTGGGAGTGGTTGTACTTTCCCCTTCTTAGGTCTTTTAGGAGCAGGAGGAGGATGATCCTTCTCATCTGAAGGCGTTTGATTCCTTCCTTTATTTCTTTTGCCAAGGCCAACCTCAGCACTTGTTGTGTAATCATCGTTCCTATCTTTCTCCTTCAGATAGTCTCTTGCCTTCTGGTATGTGTCTAAAAAAATGATAAGACAAATTATTATGGCAATATGTCAAATGTGAACTGGTTCACCTACCGTACTCCTTGACTTTAAGTATTTCGTATACGTCCCATTCAGTGAATTGGCAAGGAATGTCTTTATTCCCTTCCCTCTGCTTCCCATGGACCACGGCTCTGAACAATTTTTGGGGCTGAGTGTTGGCAAAAGGAGGCCAGAAAGAATAAAACTTATTGCCCTCGTCTCCTTCTTCTTCGAAAGTCCACTCTATTCGTACAATGTCACGAGTATTTTCACTAATAAAGTCACAGACAACGTATTTCTTTTCCATCGTGAAGGGGGTGTGGTGACTGGACACGACCAAAAACGAATTCGTCAGAAGGAGAGGTTCGCAATTTACAAAGGCACAAGTTCACAAGTTT
The DNA here is from genome assembly GCA_034696445.1 of Isotomiella minor. Classification (NCBI taxonomy): domain Eukaryota; kingdom Metazoa; phylum Arthropoda; class Collembola; order Entomobryomorpha; family Isotomidae; genus Isotomiella; species Isotomiella minor. The sequence goes on from JAQIWU010002306.1 coordinate 7,707, forward strand.
TTACACAAGTTCAATATGAAGGTTAATTGCAAAGCCTATAACTGGAGGCCAACTTTGCTTATTTGATAACCGCAGTTCAAGTTTTTTGTGAAATTTGGAGAAGGGTCAAAACGATTTGGCGAATTTATGCACATTGAATCAGGGGGAAGACGGCATGCTCATCTCCAGAAAGTGGGAAAGAAACATATTTTCCGCTTACATTTTTTACACTCACGCGTTTCAGTTCACCCCCAAACCGCACACGCATAATTCCAAGTATAGAGGAAGCATCTGGGACAGTATACAAAGGATTTTCTCTTGTTGCATACCTTCCAAGCATGAAAATGCCGTCTGTACTTTGCTCAAAAGACGTTATCATAAATGGCTGGCTATTAAGCAGTCTGCAGTAATTGTTTGGAACTTTGTCACTGAGTTTAAAGGTCGGAAAATTAACCTGTCTCACCACCAAGTTTCCTAAACTCTTCCTATACAGTGGCAAGATAGCTGTTTGACTAGATTTTACACAGGGCTGCTCCTCAATAATTCTATTGTATATCTGCTCCAATGGTTTGTATTGACCTTTTAGTTTGTTAATCATTTTCCCAAGGTGATTCTCGAACCGGTAGACACTAAACAGGTCAAGGGGACCAAGATGGGCAGCATCTGCAGCCAAGTGTATTAAACCATGTACATTGTACGAAAGATTGTTTTCTCCATAGAATCTTGAGAAGTGCTCGACGAACCACTTTAGCATGTTCTCAGCGTCACCAGCCATGGACTTGTGTAAGGGCTCCGAGCTTAAAATTGTAATGGCAAAGTGGAGTGTCAAAAAGTGCTCATAATAATGCTGAGGGAGGATTCCGTTGAGAACAATGGGTCCCAAGTAGAGAAGGAATTGCCTAAGTTCTGTTGCCTTCCATCTTCCGGCTTCTTGTAATTTACTTGGTCTTCGGTTGAACTCTGACGGAATATGAAACTTCAGCCTGATTAGGTTTCTATTTACGTTTAAACGATCTAGTGGACTAAATCTGAATCTGTCCACGCTCCCCTTGTACCAACACCTAATCATTTTTCTTGTGACCCCCAAGTTAACCATGTGCATTGGCTCACAAGGGACGTCTGACACTAGGTCCATCCTTAGTTTTGTCAGCTCACTGGTTCCGTGATGATGTTGGGCTGGTTGCTGCTCACGAAACATCTTATCAGTTTTCAGTGTCGCATTATGCTCACAAAACACAACACTTCCACCCTTTCCATGATAAACATACTTGCCAACAATTAAACACTTTCCACATGCATGATATCCAGTGTGCCCAAGAACACAAAGGGCGAAAGCTTTAGCTGGAGCGTCAGCCACAAAACAGTATATACTAACTTTGACCTCACCATTGGAGAAAATGAACCCTTCTTGCAACTTCACAAACTCAGTCACGAACTCTTTTAAAAACTCATTTGATGATGGTGGCTTGTCAGCTCCGTGGTACACACCAATTTCAAAAACTACGTCGAGTTCCACCCAATAGGCTAAAATAGGCCAAAAGGACGACGCAGGGGACTTGGAAATGGGAACCCCGTCAGTATTTATAATTAGCTTAATTGAATCCTTGCCATAGTTGCTGGGTATTATTCTTTTTAATTGGAATTCCAAGCCAATGTGAACATAATTTCCAGGGGACATATTTTTTATGGGAATTACACGAGGGGTTTTTAGAAATGTTCGGGCATCCTTCGGAAGTGTACGAAACTCCTGATGACCGGTTTCCTGAAGAAGTTGTAGAAGCTGTGTCAGGGCTTGATTGGAAACACTTCGATTTTGTTTTCTCCATTTTTTTAATTTATCACTGAATGAATGTTTCACTGTCACATTTTTATTTCCAATTGGTTCAATGCATGGTGTTGGGTGTGGCAAAAAGTTGTAGTTTCCGGGGTCCTGAGTGTCAATTGAATTAGCAGCGTTGCGTTGGGGATTAACAGAATTGTGTTGTAATAAAGAAATTCTACGGGACAACTCGGATGTACAATTAATGATTTTCTTATTTCGGCGAATAAATCGTCGCTTTATTGTAGCTTTATGATTTCCAAGCATGTTATTTGAGTAAATTTTGTAAACTTCTCTCACCAAGCCGCCTTAATAATATGTTGTAACTGTTTAAATATTATAGCTTTTATCAATTGAATTTTTGAAAACAACACAAGTATGAACAAGTATGACAATGCAAATTTATGACCAACCAGTTGTGAATTTAAATTGGCGGAGTCTTACTCCACCCCCAATCCAAGTGGTAGTGATGATCCTTGTTCGATCCTGAGGGGATCGACTTGGATGCAAAATTGCAAAATCCCATATGCATCCTACACAAATCCTGTAAACCTGGGATCTAACTGGGACGGCAAGGACGCCTAAAGGATCCAGACCATCCCAGTGTGGTTGATTGGGTGGTGGCAAGTTGTGGAGGTTAGATTGTTAAATAAATTGAAATTTAGATGTTACTTACATTTGTTTAACTGACAGGACTGGGAGGAATCAAAGCTGTTTCGGAGTGTTGCGTCAATGAAATTGTTTACAGCAGGGAGAAACAATAAACTGACATTGACAGAGTTGATCGTAGCTTCGGTAAAATGGAACTTCAAACCTGTGGATGCCAACGTGAGGAAATATTTTGGAATTTTTGGTAGCAGTAGTAACGTAGGGTACTCTCTTGTGTTTGTCGTCAGGGTTGGGGGGAAATTACGAACGATGGGAGTGGCACTTGTATTGATGTGGAGGGAGCAGGCACCTCTCATTCTTCAAAAGTTCTCACTTGGAGTTGAAAAGCAATATCATGTACTTGGTTTCTGTTGGTCAACCTCAATAATTATTCTATTCTACTAGACTATACAATATTTTTGTTCATCTTCAAAACTCGTTGAGAAAGGGATTGCATAGCATTACAGAATATTTGGAACATCTCATTGCTCCAGGTTGTGACTCTCTTTCTGCGACTTACGTAAGTTGAGACATTCAAATTTGAATGAACACCACTGTAAATTTAAATTCACTCGTTGTTAGACAGGACGCAAAGATAGACATTATGAAGGACCGTGAGATTTACTACCTTCTGAGTACTTCTCCCAACCCAGAACGGTATGATATTATGGAGGATGGCACAGGTTCCCTAGAGGGTAACAATAGTGATTCAGCAGATGGACATTTGACTGTTCACTATTTGAACATTACGACGGAACTCCCAGTCGCATACGCCATTCCACTCTACGGCTACTGCTATCTCTTCCTACTGTTAATTACCGTTTTAGTCAATCTGCTTGTGATATTAGTTCTGGCCAAGAGGCATATGCGGTCACCGACAAATGCAGTATTAATGGCGATGGCGGTTTCAGATACTCTCACCATTCTTGTCCCTGCTCCGTGGCTGATCTACATGTACACATTTGGAAACCACTACAGACCTTTGTATCCTCTGGTTTCCTGCTACGCATACAGGATGATGACTGAAACCATCCCCAACGTTTTCCACACCTCGTCCATCTGGCTGACGTTAGAGTTGGCCGTTCAACGATACATTGGAGTCTGCCATCCACTGGTATGGGATTTTCTATAACGATGGTAGCGTTGAATTAAACATTTTTGTTAAGCAGATTGCCCGTGCCCTTTGCACGATGTCCCGAACACGGTACGGCATCCTTTGGATTTATGTGGCCGCCATTCTCCACCAATCTACCAGATTCTTGGACACGGTGTACGAAACAACGGAGGTGGAGTGGGAAGGAGAGATGGTCAAAGTTTGCCAACTGGAGTTGGCTCCCTGGGTGGAACCATATCTTGACACCTACTACAACTTTTATTATTGGTTCCGTGTATTCTTCGTCCACCTGATTCCCTGTATTGCGTTCATCGTCCTCAATGTCTTGTTGTTGCGAGCAATGCGACAGTCACAACGACAGAGGCTTCAACTGTCAGAGGAAAACAATATCAGTCAAGCCAACAAGATGCGAGACTCCAATTCAACAACGATTATGCTGCTTGTGGTCGTAACCATATTTCTGCTGGTGGAAGTTCCACTAGCCATTCTCACCATCCTCCACATAATCTCCAGCATGGTTTTTGAGTTTTTGGATTATGACGTCGTAAATGTATGCATCCTATTTTCAAACTTTGTCATTTTCCTTTCATACCCCATTAACTTTGCCATCTACTGCGGGATGTCTAGGCAGTTTAGGGAGACATTTCAGGGTCTTTTCGTCGAGGTTAGTGGGACAGGTAACGGCGGGAGGCGTGGAGAAATAGAAATGAATTGAATATTTTCATTGGCTACACGCCATGCGCACACATTTTCCAATGAATGCAATCAGATTGGATCAGAGGCAAAGATTATTGATAGTTAATGATTTTTGTTAATGATACTTTTGTGAGCCCCACGTCTTAAATATTTACTTCTTTCACAAAACCATTCAATACGTAATCTAGACCGTATTCCGCATAATGATTCATCTTATGCTTATGAAACCTGATGGGATTTGAATCTAATCCCACCGTTGATAGTCATTCCTGACGAATTCGATGGCAAGGGATATGTAACTTAGGAAATTCCAATTTGCTTCCATATCCCATCACAAACAGGGTTCCAGGAAAGTAGCCTGAACCTAATAATCAACCACAATCGATAGAGGCATAATCGACACTTATTCTCGGAAAACCATTCCATTTACATTGTAAGTTGTTCTCAAGGATTTATCAAACATACGCTTCGGAGAAGGAATGGTAAGACGCACGGTATTGCTTACTTCGTTCTTCCTTTAGCAAGACATTCATTTCGCCGTTTTGTTCTGTAATACTGGAGACGCTACGTAAGCTGATCGATCGGCTTTCAGTTGATTCGAAAAGTTGCATTATAGACATGGGT
>JAQIWU010002307.1:0-12584 GCA_034696445.1 Isotomiella minor
TGGTGGGGTAAGGTGATACACGGCTGAATTTAACAGAATGACGCCGAGTTCACAACAACAAAAGTATTTAGGTGAAAGGTGATGGGTGAAAGTTCGGGAAACGATCCATCTTGATAACTTCATTTCATTTAATGGTCAACTACCCAACAAAAACATTTAAGTGCATATGGTTCCACAACCCCTGGTCATTCGTTTCGTTTTATTCGTTCCTTCAAAGCTTAAGATTTTCAATTTTTATGACTCATCATAGTTAACTTCAAGCTACTCTAACGACACCCTCGTTCTTTTTTCATGAATTTTTTTGCTGAAGATCGAAAGTAATTATTTTCGGATTCAGGACAGATGCATTTATACAACTAAAACTAAAACAGAGGCATCTTTTTCTCCTGTAATCCCTAATGCATTTTCTAAGCTATCAATCCGAAGAAGATGATAAACCATAAACATTTCTTTTTCATAAGTTCCCACGAAGCATGCAAGGGAAAAACTTTTTCTTTTACTAATCAATTCACCATCATGAGCTCGAATGAATAAATATCATATCATCACTCTTTCTTCAGCTCAGCTCGAATTTCCCAACTTTATATCCCTTCTGAAAAGACCCGATAATGCAATGCAGTAGTGCAGCCTTCAGTGCAATTGCAGCAATGTGTGGAACTTATATCTCTATGCTGGTTTTTCAAAAGAAGAAGGGTTCTTTTTTTGTAGCAGGGCATGTATAACCAACATAACGTAAACTCTCCCGTATCTCACATCATAACAAAAACTTCCTACATTTCCGACTCACCGAATGTGCTTCAAGCTTGGCAAAATCATAACAATTCTAGGTAATAAAAACAGGTAAAGTAAACGAAGAATGGCATTTTATTTCATGCCCATTTAGATTGAGATAGACAAAAGGAAGAAGAGAGGAGAGAAATTCTAACTGTTTCCTGCCCATTCCCTGAATTGGGAAATATAATAGTGCACACACGCATTCCTATTTCCATTTTGCAACACAAAAGGAAGGAGGTCAGGTGCTTTTATCCAACCCTTTTTCATTATGATACGACTAAAATAGTATACATATTTGTGTGAACTTGACTTTGACTGATAGTTTCTGTGATTGACAATTTTTATTTGTTTCAATTCGCCAAGTGTCCCAACCCTTTGTATCCCTGTTCGCACATTTTATTTGTGTTCAAATTTTGTGTGACAGTGCGAAGATTTGTTAATTATTGTGTGATGCAGCCTTCACAAGCCAAGCCTCATCCTGAACGTTGATTATACCAATCGAAAATATAAAGCACAAACATTTAGTTTAGCAGCAAATTATAATTAATTGTATTTTACACCCTCCCTGCATCGAGTGCAAATCAGTTTCAAAGACCTCCAACCCCGTTTATCTATTTGATTGCTATAATGTGTCATCTCTCGTAAATGAAACTTTATGACGCGGAAAAATATCTAGCACAACAAAACCACAAAAGCTTATATTGGCATTATTGCTGTGATTTTAAAGTTAAATGACAGGAAACGTTCTAAAAAAGATCAAAAACACCTTTAAGTGTGAGATAGTTTGATTTCCCGTATACGTTTAGGACAAAACAGAAGGCATTGATGTGAAGATCTCCTTTGTAACCACTTTGTAACGAAAACCTCAGTACAAACTGAAGAAGAAGTCATTTTTGCAAAAAAGACATGGCTGCTCAAAAGGAATAGACTCAAACCAAACTAACTATTTATACCACTGCTCATTGCTCCAACTGAACAAGGTATGTTGTTGAACAAGAAGTTAATTGTAGTTTTTTGCACTTTTCCTCCATTTATACATCAAGTTTAGTAAATGGCTGATCTGATGAGTTGTTTGGCGTGACATTGGTTATCCATGTATGGATTGTTAAAAAAAACTGAAAATTTTTTGAATTGAATTGTCAAGGTCTGCATGAATGAATGATGGCATAATACATAACAATCAAGGATTTGGATTGACCGAGTTAATGATTCTATAACTCGGACGAATAATTTAAATCTAGTTGCAAAACTTCCATGATTAGAAAATTGTTAGGATTGACTATGGTTCACGTTGATGTCCAATTTCATTTCGGTTGAGGGAAGCAGAGATTATAGCTTGTCAAAGGGAGGGGGACGCAGGGGAAATTGAGATATCTTTCCAGTTTTTGACATTTAATTAAAATAGGTGCCGCATTGCAAATTAGTTTGATCTATTTAAAATACGAGTTCATAGATCTGGGGATTCTCATTCTACATTCGGTGTTATGAAAGACTATAAATCAGTCTCAATTAAACATTTCAGATTCCTAAACCACAGTGAAGGGAGAGAACATTTTTCCTCAACATGGATTTCTTAATCAGACGTCGGTCCTTTAATTTGGGGCAGAAGGAGGTGGATCTCACCCTCCATTTTACTCAAAGTAATAGTCCCATGCTTTCTCGAAGACGGAGTGTGAGCCCACTTATGTCTCCAATGAGTGGAACTGCTCCCATGGGCATTTTCGAACGCAATCGACAAGCCCCCAGCTTCCCTCAAACTGAAGACGAGCAGCTTTACTTGTTCCATGAAAGGATATTGTGGAGTCAGGAAAGGTCACTTCTTCCCTTGGCTCACGATTTGTCAGATTGGATGAGTGGCATTCTGGGTATGACTTTTATCAAATCTGATACAAGATTCAACAATGTTTAAACACTTTCAGGAGTAAATGTCTGTCCAGCCAATTTCAATGAAGTTTTAGAATCTGGAGTCACTTTATGCCAGCTTGCCAAACTTATTGAACAAAAGGCAGCGGAAGTCACTGAGGCGAAGGTAATTTAATTGTTTACGTATACGCGACGTACGCTATAAAAACTTCTATATTGTCAGGTTCGACCACGCGTAATTGGGAGAGTGAGGTACGTAATATTGACATTATTCTAGGAATGTGTCCAGTCAGCATGAGATTGGCTTATATGAATTTATTTGTAGAACGAATGCCAGACCTGGGTCCTTTTTTGCTAGAGACAATGTCGCAATTTTCCTGAACTTTTGTCGAGACCTTGGAGTACATAGTAATTTAAGATTCGAAACAAATGATTTGGGTTTGTGAAATATGAATTCTCAATTGTGTATGATTATGCAGTATGTACTGATTTGTTTCTTCTGTATAGTTTGCCGAGGTGACATTCGAAGCGTCCTTATATGTCTCATGGAGGTACGGTTACGAACCTCACGTAGCATCTCATATAAAGCATGGTGTATTTATTTTGTTTAGGTTGGTCGACTGTCCGTCAAGTATGGAATTGATCCACCATCCCTTGTGGCAATGGAACGGGAAATAGACAGTGATAGCAAGGACGATCCAATGAAAATCAGCAATGGAACGTTGGTTCATAGTCAGAGTGACAATCAGAGTCAGTGTGAATGTGGAAGTCGTAATAGCTTTGGCAGTGAGATGTCTGATGATAACAAGGAAAATCCAGAGACCTCTTTGCCCTTGCTTACCAAAACCACTTCCGAATTCGGAGTACAGACCGAGTCTTCAGACAGCGTGGACTCTGGTTTACTGGCTGATGAAGAACAAAACAATCAACCGGAAGAAGAAGAGCCTGAGCCCCCAACAGAACTGGATGTGAAGGTTTGTAATTTCATATTGTTGAAAATTGAACTAGGTGTATTTACTTTCTTTGACATTAGATCAATGAAGTGACAAGAATCTCAGGACAAACTTGTCAATGTGTCGAGGAAACTCGAAGGAGCTTCAAATTGCGCAAACTTTCCGAAGGGAAATATTTGATAAATGGACGAACGGTATTTGTCAGGGTAAGACATATTGCTTGGTCCTGATTCTTAGTTATTCATTATCTTTACCCTTCTGAATACAGCTTCTAAAAGGGATACATGTCATGGTGCGAATTGGTGGCGGATGGGAAACTTTGGAAGAATTCCTTATTCGAAATGATCCTTGTCGTGGACGACGAACTGTCCGACGCCCATCTTATTTTCAAGGAATGAACCCTCCATCAACATTTGCACGCCCTGCATCCTCCCCTCCGGTAATGATGTTGGGCACGGGGTTACGTCCAGTTGGCTCAATGTCGTGTTGTTCCACCCCCACAACACGTTCACGACATTCCAGTGGTCATTCCCTAAACCTTATTTGAATCTTCGAGTCTCATCTTACCCCAGTCTCTCGTTTCACGTTAGAGATTGCAGGAGGAACTGTCATAGGAAAGTCAAGTGATTTTAACGATAGACAATTTATTCTAGGATAAGGAGGCGAGGGGTTGACAGTTGACGTTTGTGACGGGATACCTCGAGAAAGATGTGGTGTTACAAGTTTAATTGATGCCAAAACGGTTGAACCAAAAGATGCACATTAGTCCTTCTCTAGTTCAACTCGGTTTACCAATTTTAATTTTGCTTTTACGAGAGAGGCTTGTTGAAAGCTATTCCATAGTTTATAGCATCTCACAATCTCATGTTGCACCTAAAGTCTGATTTCTTGGTATTATTACGCACTTGTACACATTTCCATTTCCTTTTTGCATGCCGTTGTTCATTCATTCTAATCTAGTTTTTGTAAGGACAATGATTGTTTTAGCGTGATTGTGAGAGATTTTGTGATGCGAATTGTAATTATTGAGCTAATTCACTGCTAACAAGTATACCTGTGCCATTGCCGATTGATTGTTTAGGAAAGACATTGATGATGTAAATGACTATTTTGAAAAGGGACAAAGTAATTTTGGATTGGGAAAGTTCTATATTCGTATAGCTTGCACAAATGCAATCTGGAACACTGCAATGGTACTGGCTACTTGCACTACTCACTCTTCTCATTTAGCAAAGCACTATTAATTATAAGGTTTCGCGTAAAAACATATATGTTAATCTGCAACTCTATTCCTAAGATTAAACTTGAGTAGATATAGATATGACTTTCAAACTTGTCAAATGAATCTGAAAGTTACCAATATCGGTTTGTCTGACACTGACTTGACAGAGTTGATTTATTTGTTTTATAGTTGATTCGTATAACGTGAAGACAAATAAAGTTTTATGTTAAGTAAAATAATTTGCGACGAATGACTGCGTTCGGTTTTTTTCACAACAAGGAGCATGAGCTCGATGCAAAATGTACAAATTTTATAGTGAGTCGTAATTGTATTGAATTCATGTTCGAAGCCTGGCCAATTGTGCTTCCAAGTCGTCGTCTGTAGGCACGTCAGGTAATCGAGTTCTTGAGGACTCTCCTAATTTTCCGGTTCCTGCAGCAGGGGCCTTTGACAATTTGCCGGATATCTCAATTCCTATCTCATCCAGGACTTGGTTGAGGATTTGGTCTTGCTCCTCTTCATCTCCAGACTCTGTGAATATGTCGTCTAACGTATCGTTAATCATTTCGTCAGTCATTTCCATCTTCATGGACTGCTTGGTAAATTCTTGCAGGGTTTGATTAAGCTTCGCAGGGTTCGTGACCTTATTCATGCCTGCCATGGCTTTTGTGGTTTCACCCATGACTTCTGACATCTTCGCATTGGCTTGCATAACCTTGGCTGTTGTCCCCACGGTTTGGACCTTTAGGAAACGAAAGTAAATATAATTTTACGGTTACAGCACAGCATCGGTCAACATCAATGCAACTAATGGTGTCCCATTTCATACCTTTCCCTTGGCTGCGAAGGTCCTCGTCTTGGCTTTTCGCATTTGAACCAACTGTTTTGCCAACAATTTACACACTTCAGCATTTCCATCCTTTGCTGCCTTTTTTATTTCCATCTCCTAAAAAAACCAAACCAAAACTGTAAAAAGCAAGTCCAACAATTGAAAAGGAGAACACGTTTTTTACCAATTTCTTTTCTTCTTGACTCAGCTTATTCTGTTCTCGATCCAAGTCCCTCCCCACTTTGCGAAGGGCTCTGTCATTCTCCTTCATCAATTCTGCAAAGCAAAAAATGAGCAATCTAAACTTGAATCTTCCAAAGGATGAGTATCTAACCTTTGTCTGTCTTTTTTCCAAATCCCAAGAAAGACATTTTGGCGTGAGGTACTTAACGGAATCGAATGATAATTAATCACTGAACGGAAATACAATAATTTTAAGACGAGGCTGACTAATAAAGGACGTCCGCACGGCAGGCAGCTGATGATGTTGTGTTGATGTCATCCAAATGTTCTCTGCAGTCAGTCGACTCGAGTTTTGTATGACTCATCCTCAGCCTTTTTTACAACAAAGCAATGGCAAGCAAGCGTCATTCGATCGTTTAATTTTTTGCCTTTTTATTGCAAAAAGACAAGTATTTCGAGGCCTTATAGACGAATGAAAATACCTATTTAATTAGTCAGATTGAACACCTAAATTACGTATCGACATTAAAAGCAAAGATAATGGGGCACTTTGAGATTGGAGGACATTTGACCAATAAGCCTAACTTTTTTTGCCTTTATATTCTTGTAGCATGAACGATACTATGTACCAGAAAAATTCAACGGATATTACATGCAAAGATAAGTCCGAGATAATTCAAAAGTTCCTAACTTACAGTTAGATGAGTAAACTTCTCACTATTCCCAACCAAACAAGCCTGCCCCAGGGAGATTTGTCTTCTACACCGGCAAAGTCGTATCGCCACGCTGCTGCTCACCTTCTGTGTGTTGTTCCTCTTCATCTGCTGAATAAAATCGAAAAACATTTCTTTTTTTAGTTAAAAAAGACGTCAGGATGGTGAAACAATTCTTGAGTAAGTAGTGTCAACCTCTAGCAGTCCAAAGCTTGAGCTTATCAACAACGTTGTATTTTTATAAACAATTTGCAGAAAAGAAGTCCAAGAGGGTGTCAGCCAAGAAAAGGTACAAGATTGAGAAGAAGGTGAAAGCCCATAATCGTAAGTTGAAGAGGTTGGACAAGCAGAAGAAGCAAGGTCAGAAGAAGGGGAGGAAACTAATCATCGTTCCTGGGGACTGTCCTTTCAAGGAACAGATTTTGGCAGAGGCGACCCTCCTCAAGGAAAATATCCTACAGGACAAGTTGGCCAGGAAGGAAAAGGCGAAGGAGAACAGAAAGGAGAAGAGGGAGGCTAAGAAGCAACAAACGACTAGTGCCACCGCCACCATCGCCACCGCTGCACCAAAGATTGGGATATCCACATCGGATAAGAAGCAAGGTGCCGGGGGAATGTCCTTTGAGGAACTGATTAAGAAAGCACAAGAAAGGGGGTATCAATTTGAACAAGTCGAGAGTCAGAAGAAGCGAGCGGATCCAAGTTTGAAGGCTTTTTACAAAGAGTTTCAAACTGTACGTTACCAAATTGTCATTAGTTGATACTCCTTGGCTAATTTGTTTGCTGTTTTAGGTGGTAGGAGAGTCGGATGTGGTAATCCAAGTGTTAGATTCAAGGGACCCGTTAGGAACAAGAAGCTCGGATGTGGAAGAATCGGTTAGAAGCCATGCAAATAAGAAGTTGCTCTTTGTCTTGAATAAGTGTGACCTTGTGCCAGTGGACAACCTAGAAAAATGGGTTACGTATCTAAAACACACGTAAGCTCACGGCATAGATTTACTGATCCTTGCACTAAAAAAGTGTCTTTTGTATAGGACGCATTGTACAGTTGTTCCCTTCAAAGCTAATACACAGAAGCAGAAAGATCGTCTGGGGTCAATTGGAGCTGTTAATACAGCCAAAGGCATAACCGATACTAAGAAGAGCGTGGGGGTTAACGACTTGATGGGAATTCTTGGTACTTGGGCCAGAGGTGAGGCGGGTGGGATCACTGTCGGAGTTGTTGGGATGCCGAATGTTGGGAAAAGTTCGCTGATTAATTCACTGAAACGGTCTCGTGCGTGTAATGTGGGAGCAAAGCCTGGAATAACAAGGTAAATTTTGGTTTAAGTGAATCGCTACTTAAACTTGAACCATACAAAATATTTCTGTCGCCAATAGGACGTGTCAGGTGATTCATCTGGACTCTAAACTTCGACTTGTCGACTCTCCTGGTATATGCTTCTCAAAAGAAACTGGCAATGAGGCAATCAGTCTGGAAAAAATTCTTAATCGAGTTCCGAAAAACACTTTACTCCTTCATTACAACATCCCCGATTTTCAAGACCCGGAGGAATTTTTGTGCAACATTGCCATCAAATATGGTCAACTCAAAAAAGGAGGAATTCCAAACACAGCTTCAGCAGAAAATAAACTCGTTCATGACTGGCATACGTAAGTATCTGCTGTTTGAGAATTTTCCGAGTAGAATTGTATTATTTTCTTTATTCAGAGGAGCCATCAGATTTTTTACCGATCCTCCTGAACTACCTTCTTCCACTGTTTCTTCGACCATCGTAACTACAATGTCCGAAGCCTTTTCTTTGGAAAGTTTTGTTCCAGGAAATGCAGAAGGAACAAATGATGATGAAGAAATGAATGACATCAGTAACAGCAATGACAATGACGACAGTAGTGATGTTATGGATGATGGAATGCTGGAGGAAGATGTTTTGAAAACCGCACCCGCAAGCCCAAATATGAAGAAACCTTCGCCAAGACTTACTCGCAGCATGGCCAAGAATAAGGGAGTAACGTTTTCTGTCGATACATCAGGGACGGCACTCCTTCGTACGAGAAAATCGTTGAGAAGGCAGGAAGGTGCGTCAGATGTTGCAGTTACTCCACAGACTCAAGCAAAACTGGGAATGGGGAAGCCAAGAGCAGTTCTTATGAAAAAGATCAAGAAATCTAAGAAGAAGACTGCGAAAAAAGTCGACGAGCTGGCCTCCATTGTTGATAACTTTTCTTTTTGACTTGACAATGTAAATTATGACTAACCTTCACGTATTGAGTTATAAAAAATGTATTCAGATTTAATTAGCCGGAATAGACGTTTTGCCTGGTGTAATTTCATCCACTTCGGCATCTTCTTCTTCACCGTCTTCTTCCTCTTCAGCTTCCATCTCATCATCTAATCGTTGCTTCTTTTGTGCCTCCATGACAAGACTTTCAAACTCCTCATTTAGATCCTCCTCCTCCTCCGTGGGTAGTACGGGTTCGGTATTCTTAAGGAAATCCACCACTTGCTTCTGGTACTTTAGGAATTGTATGTACTCCTTGTTTAACCGTTCTTCTACAGCAACTTCGTCCATTAATTGCTCTTGTTCAGTTTTCTACAGGATAGAAAAGGAAATAGTATGTACATGGAGAACCCATAAGACAGTAATACCGTACAATTGTTTTATCCTTGGCCCAAAAGTCATGTATCATATTCAACTTCTCATTTCGGGGATCCACGTCAGTTTCCCATAAATTCAAGCGCTTCTCCTCTCTGGTCATTAATTCCATCATTGTTGCGTTCTCGTGAGGTAAAGGTCGTGCGTAAAATCGGGGGATGATCAGGACGTACAGAATGCCCTGCCATCAGAATGAAGGGTTATGGATAAGAACGACCAAGAGCATAAAAATCTCAAGAATAATATCGACCTCTGCATCGGTAATCGCTATGAGCTGCTTTTTGGACGCCGACACCGCCACGAAGGGAAGGGCAATTGCTGTGATACGAACATTGGAAACCTGCTGACTCACAACTGGGCCATTACTTCGATCCATTAAGTCCCATACGGCCACATAGCCCTCTCGTGTCCCGACGAAGAATACTCCAGGTCTCGCGTTTGACCAGGCAGCACACCAGTAAAACATGTCAGATCCTATGCATTGAACTATTGGATACACACACTCCTCCTTCCAAATGGTAATTGTGCCTCCACCCACAACCAAGTACAGGTCACTGTAAAAGGGGCTCCGCATAATGGACGTTATGGCTCCATCGTGGTACGTTTTGACGTAAATGTTCTGACACACTAAAGTTTTTAGGCATTAGCCACGGGGCACATTGAGACATTTATATTTTTACTTACTTTTAACTCCCCATTCTGTATTGGCGTTTCCATCTTTGGTCTTCAACCTACCAAATTAAGCCAGTTCGATTAGAATTCAAAGTCATTATATTGTCAATCATACCAGTCAACGAATGCAATGTCCCCTGTTTCTGTTCCCATAAAAATCGTGCTGCGTCCAGACTTCAAAGTTCGCAAAACATCAAACTTTCTGCTGGAACGATTTAATTCCATTTCAACTTCAGGTTCCACGTTGTCTTCGTCTTCATCTTCATCTTCATTTTCAGTGCCCCTTCTTTCCCTTTCTTCGTCTTCTGTGATCTTTGTTGCAGTTGATCTTGTTTTACTTTTGCTTTTACTTTTGGTTTTACTTTTTGACTTGCTGGTTTTGATGTTGATCTTACTTCCGGTTATTGAAGCAGAAGAGTCGACTCCACTAAGTGACTGAGTGGACTCAATCCGTTTTAGTGGTGCTTCAACCTTTCTTGTTTCACTCAAGGACATGAGGGTGGCATACATTGGACCCCCAGCTTCGTCTGCTAAGATTATCTGTAAGAAGAATCGATCATCAATGTAATTATGATTTCATTGCATTTTACATTCTGTCTTCACACCTTGAGGACAAACTTCCATTTGCTGTTTTCCAAATGAGCCCAGGGGTTAACCTTAATCACATCCCTTCTTTCAGCACCTTCCTCGTCCATCATGCTGGGGTCCATTTCGTCCGTTTCTTTTGGGGGTCGAATGTCCCAAAGACGCAATGAACCGTCGCCGGCTAGACTGAAAAATTGAACACTCTTTCCCCCTGCTGTATTTTCGTACATTGCCCCATTCTTTCCCAGCTCCACGTGTGCAGGTAACCAATAAGTGGAAGTCACTGTTTTCTTGTGACTGTGTTCCAAATTTGATAGTCCAGAGGGTGCAATTAGTGGGCACACGTACTTCTCCGTAGTATCCTTCAGAGTGTCCAAGAACATCATGGTTTTATCTGTCCCTTCATTTGAAGTTGTTTTATGCGTCCTGTCTTGTGTCCTTGCTTTCAATTCGTAGAAACTTCTTCCAAGATCCCAAAGGATTACTTGACCATTGGCACAACCACCGCAAACTAGGTGAGGATCAGACGGGTTAACCATGAAAGTAAAAACATCGTTTGGAGCATCCAGCATTATCTAAATGCATTATCAGTTGTAAGAAATATTCATTTTGCATGCCAATTCATGGAACCTGAGGATGTGACGAGTCCTTTAGATCCCAAAATAGTACAAAGTTTGGATTCATAAGAACCTTCGAGTGAGTGTCAACCCTTCTGTCAAAAGTCACATCTTCCCCAAGGGCCAGAACAACAACGTCTGTTTGAGTGGGGCAGAGTGAGAAATTTGATTTCATATTTCAAAAGGGTAGATATTTTTTTAACCTTCCAAGACAGGATGAAATCTCATCCATGTCACCATTCTTCCTTTAGTGTTCTTATCATCGGCATAGGTTTGGTATTCTTGGAGCAACATGGACTCAGAGCTAAACTCCATTTCATGCCCTCTTCGAGCTTTCAAGTGCTTGTAGTCATTGAACAACAAATCAACCATTTCGTTTTGTTGAAGCACTTTCTCCAGTCTTGGCAAAACCTTTGATACAAACATAATGAATAACATAACTTTCATAGGAATGAACAGGGGTGTAAATCTACCGATTTGAAAAACTGGACCATGTCCTTAGACTTCATTATTGTTGCTTTGTTCTCCTCGGAAATGGTTTGGACAGCGAGCTGAACCATTTTGTTCCGTTTGAATGAAGCTTCAGTTTGAGTAGACGTTGTGACATTGACCCCAGTGACCTGAGTCCCTCGATCAATTTCCCGTCTGTGGACGCAAGGCCTCAAGCGCGGAGGGACCGAGTCGAAAGTAGCAGACATGCGTGGGTCATCTGGGTCGGTATTTTCAAAATTGGGGTCATCTCCAAAGAAATTTCTAAGTCGACTCACACTCAGTACTACCTAAAAAACAAGAGGGATGTGAGACAATCAATGACAATTTTAACCAGCAGAGACTTACAAATCGCACGTTTTTCAATTGCTGGAACCAACAGTTATGAAGGGCAGATACTTTACGGCACAATTTGTCTTCGCCTTCCACTCCAGGGAACTCTTTCCCTGTAAAAATAAATGATCGTTTTACTTAAAACTTGTTTGATTAAAAAACAGACGAACCAATTTTTTGGTTGCAAAATTCTGCCTCTTTCAGTACAGTATTTGCCACATTTTCTGTCATGTTTCCCCCTTGGTAGGCCTTCTTCAATCCCCCTATATTTGCTAGACCGTCGTCTGTCATCTGAAAGTGTATCAAAGGACAGCAATTAACGAACTTTAATCAACAATGCAATGCAATTCAGACCTTACCATATTGATTCCGTCCAACAAACATTTACTAAAACACTGTGAAAAGAATACATAAAATTGACTCGGGAATACAAAGAATAATTGTCATAGCCATACCTTATCGTCAAAACCATTGTTAGCAACTTTCTGGAAATATTGTTCTACGATGTGAAGGTCGGCATCGATTGCTGGTATATCCGTCATCTTCAGGTCCTCCTTACACTTATGAAACGTTTTGTTGCTCACGTGGTTGAGGTCAGTAACGTAGACGCAACGTTCCATGGAGCTACCATTGCCCTTGATGCTTGGCGTCATCTCTGTGACATTGCTGATGCTTGCACAATGGATTTGCAGAA
>JAQIWU010002308.1:0-12582 GCA_034696445.1 Isotomiella minor
GCACAAATCCTACCAATAAATTTTCCAAAAAGAGATGCATTCGTAAGTCAGTAATGAAGTAGTAGACCTCGATAAACTTTAAAAGCTCATAATTTAGTCTAGAAAACCCCCTGTCTGGCTTGGAAATTAAGCGTTAACTCAAATGGTTATATTCGCACACTTTCCTGCCTTCACGGCCACACCAAATCCAGGTGTGCTTGTGACAATTGAGTTTATACAAACTACGTTCTCCTCGCTTCATAAATTTGCAGATATTATTATGTCTTTCACGGCTACCATCTAAACCAAAGTCGTTTACGAGCCAAACTTTCTCCAAGTAGCTTTTCTGTATCTACTTACAATTTTTGACTACACAATTCTGAGCAGGATTGAACCCTTTTTTTAAATCATATCAAATAACATCAAAGCTTGGAAAAATGGCAGTCATAAATGGAATTTATATTCCCAAAAGTTACAATCCTTGACAGAGATATGATAACGAGGAATATGGGGAGATTTTTATCGTGTTCACTCTTTCATTTTTCACTTTATGTAAGCACCAAGCACTTGAACGAAAGAAGTTAGCATCTGCTTTCACCTGTGTAGCAAACTCGCCTTTGGTTCCTTTGATCTGAAACTCGATAGACACATACATAATTGCTTAAAGATAAAAAAAGTTGCCTTCTTCTGTGAATCAAAGAAACCAATTTATTATAGAAAAAACTTGCACAAGAATCGTTGAGAGTTGCAAAACTATGTTTCCAATTCTTTGAGTGCTATAGACAAAAAAAAGTAAATCAATAATTGAATAGACAAAACTTTGGCAAGAAGACAAAAGGTGCGTACAAGGTTAATTGCACACCCTCAATTCCATCATCCGAAACGACAACAACGCCACTTTACTTTATTGAGATACAGACAGACACCAAGGAAAGGATGTTGAGGCTTTCGACTTTATGTCCGCCAAGAAGAAGAGAAGGCACGTAAAAGTTGTACTTGGAAAAGAAAAGTTTAAGTTGTTTCTCTCGTTTTTGGTGGGGAAAGCAAAATAGCGACTTCAAATCCAGCCTTGCTTCGCTCAAGTTAGTTCCCATGGTTGCTCCTAAGCTACGCATTTGCAAAATGTTATTGTAGCATGATGAGGTAGAAGTGAAAGTTATACCAGAAAACAATGAGGTTCTCTCAAATTTCAAAATCGTATAATCGGGAATCCTACTCCTTCCATGCCTGTCAAGATCTCTAACTGACGTTTGCCAAGGGAACAACATATTTCACAAGTCTTTTGAGGAAGAAAAGATGTTATCATGATGTGGTAGTAGATGAGGAGAAAGTAAAAGCAAAGGTAGGTGAAAACAGAAGGAACTCTTACTCTCCCATTATTATTATGATTGTGAGAATGAAGTGGAGGAGTCTCTCTCTCTCTCTCTCTCAAAGAAAGTAAAGTAAAGTAAAGTGAGATGACATTTCATACAAAATTTAGGCCTATCCAGTTATGTGAGTGAGTACCTTACTTGATTCGATTTTCCCTCTAGTCTCTTCTTTCATTCTCTTTCTCTCTCTCTATCCTTTCCCTCTATCCTCTTCAACGTCACATCACATTAAATTACACTACATTCTAGATTCGTATCATGTGTCAATAATAATAATAGACATAACTCCTTCAAACCTCTAACTGCCAACCGTGGAGAAAGTGACAGGTGAAAGGAACATAAGGGGGAAATAATTGCTATTCATTTTGCTTGCACACACTACTTTCTCCAGCCACGTTTTCGATTGGGTCAACTTGTGAAACTGCTTAATTTACCTTTCTCCCTTTATCTTACTTTTTCCAAGGATCTTTATATGAGAAGTGACATTTTCAAAAAATGGATATTGTCAAATGTCATGATAAATTCCGACGAAGGCTTCTTTACAAAGCTGTAAAATAAAATGGAAGTGAAATGGCAACGAGACCGGGCTCCCTTGTGATGGTTTAACATTACCATTATTTCAGAACACACACACAGATAGTAGTTGATGGCACGCATATGTTGCTGCTTTCACTTCCTACACATACACATCATATATGAAGTGATGTGGGCGTTTATGTATGCACGGTATATAGCCTTGTGTAGTTTAGTTTAGTTTGTACGACTTCATAAAACAAATTGATATAAAATGAGTGTGAGTCAGAGAGAAGGGAGTAAAGTTCATGAAATAGTCATCTTGGGAGAAATTTTCCTCTGAGAGCAATTACTCTGTTTTGTATTCTTCACACACACATACACCCGTCCAAAAACTTCTTTAGTCACTTGTGTAAGAAGTGCACTTTTGTAAAAGTTGCTACAGCATACAAATAATAATGCCGCACTTAAAAACTACAACTTGGCAGAGTGAGAGCACACCGCATAATCTCACCTTGGCAGGTTTTCATAATAGTACTTAGCACAGAAATATGAAGCAGACTTGGTCAAACAAATGTAAATTCTTGCAACTTTCACTGTGCTTTCTCTACAGCAAAAATGTAATTAATGAGGAATTTGATGGTCACAAAGACTAAAGAAGTACTGTACACATTTCACCTTTCACTCCACAAAAAAATTAATTAGTGACACGTGGCTGGTATTTTTTTCTTTTTAATTATCATGAGTCGGATTATTCTGTGGTATATCGGTGTGAGGTTTATGTACACAAATCCCTACTGCTTTACTTTGTCGACCAGGATAGACTCTTGTCTACATGGGATACAGGTAGGTGGGTGAATGCAAATGTAGAGAGTGTGTTGAGAGGAGAGGAGAACAGACCGTCAACAAAAAATGGAAACGGAAAAGTGAGACCAGAACTGAGGTAGAAAAAGATCTCCACAATACACCACCTTTCACTAGAGAGAAGGACAACGTGGAGCAGAAGAGGAAACCCACTGGCAAAGAAGTAGGTGAGTATAATAGTCGCAAATCTCACTAAAGGAAAAGAGACAGAGCCAGAGAGCAGGTTTCTAGGTTTGAGTCTTCTTCTTCCTTCCAGAGAAAGAGAGTCAGGGCTGAGCAAATCACACACCGCAGCATGGAATAGAGTCCGTATGGACAAGCGCAACTCAACTTGGCTGAAATTGGTTATGTTGGATGTTATGGAAGGAAGGAATAGGAATCAGGTTGGTTTGGCTGGCTGTTGTTGAGGATGGAAATTTACTGACTGTTTTCACTCACTTTCTCTCTCTTGACTCTGACTCTTCCTTTCTCCCTCTCTTCAACTAAACGAACTGGACCGTTCGTTCAGTTCACCTTGACTCTCTCTCTAGACTTGATGTAATTTCATAAACTAATGCAGTTTACTGGCTGCCAGTAGTTTAGTTTTTGTGATGAAGTTAAAGAAAGGTAAACCTACTCGTCCTTTGTCTAATGTCAGATGGGTCTATAAAAGTACGGGAAAATACATACAGGAAGAAGTGAAATGATGGGATAGGATGTGGCACTAAATCGAATAAAATCTCGATCACAAACAAACCAAACCTGTAAATACCGTAATGTAATAATAAAACTACCTCACGCTTTCCCCGGTTTCCGTTTTGGGAAATTTATGGGTAAAAGTAAAAGTGGGTAAAAGTGGGTAAAATAAAAGTTTCTGGTACGCGTCACTTTGACTTTCTCCAGAAGACAATGCAACTTTCTCTACGTTTTGTTTATAATTCTAAACACACTCAATTTTCGTCCTTGATTTCCCAAACACTTTGCAGTTTAGATTGGTTTTCAGTTTTTTAGCCAAAAGAAAGCAAATCGAGGGGTTTATTGAATTAAAACGTGGAGTGGAGAAAGCGTAAGGCCTTGAAAGAACTGCCTTCGTTTGTATTCAATAATTTTTTTTTTACAAAGGTGTGCACGTGCCCTCAATCTCTCAACAAGAGAAAGCTTTCTTCTCAAAAGGAAATAGGAGTGAGTGAGGTTGTAATTATGTGCTGAATACCAAATTCTTGGTATAAATACCGTTTCCACATAATATTTTCAGTAATTAATACCGTAAATATGTACTTCGAATATTATGGAATTTGATGATGAGGGAAGGAAAAGAAAGTTCCTTCTGCAGAAATGTATTTCATCAAAGGAAAAACAGACCCAAAATTGATGTTTTGAATCAATGTAACCTATTGCATTACTATAGACTCTACAAACAAAATTGACAAAAACAGTCTCCGACATTCCTCTGCGCGCATTGCCTATTTTTTGTACAGATTTGGAAAAGCAGAGATTGAGTCTGAAGAAATGAGTCGAGTAGAAATGAGAGAGCAAAAATCCTGCTTAGATACTTACAAAGATTGAAGTGAAAGTATGAAGTATGAATTGGTATAGTAATCTGAAACATTTTCTCTTCTTTGTAAAGAAGAACAGAGAGAGTGAGATGGGAAGGAGTGGTAGAGTGATACTTCCACAACAAATAATAGTATCTTCCTCATTTCTTTTATCACGAATGATGACGATCATAACAACCATAGCCTTTCCAGGATTCCAGGAAAGCAGCAATCAATTCATCTCTTCTCCTTTCGTAACCTCCAACTTTTCAACTTTGTAGCTTTCTCCGTTTTGCCATTTCCATTTTCACCTTTGCCCTCGCTGCTATTAAAATAATGCAGACTTAATTTAATGCCAGCCTAGCTTTCTCCTACTTTCTCTCTGTTCCTAACTCGCAATTTGCTTTTTGTTTGTTGTTTGTTTGTTTTCCGTCTGAGAATAGAGAGAGGAAGGCGGAGAGACGGGGTGAAGTCTCGGTCTCTAAGTGCGGCGTATTTCATCTCTATCTGCTTCCTACCTGTCATCGCCATCATCGTTCTATAACTACGATGCTTTCACCACCTGCTCTACCTCCTTTCCTTTCCTTTCTCCTCTCATTCAATTGCAATTTCCTTTCAACTCGACTCTTCTATATGCCTTCTTACAAACAAGCAGGACAGCAATCAAAGGGAAGGATGTGGATGTGGAGAAAGCGAGACAGTGGAAGAGAAGGATTCCTTCCTTAATCCGTTTATAAGCCACGTGGATGTGGATGTGAGTCACCAAGCGTGTGAGATTGGAGGCAAAATGGTTCCATATGGGAGAATATTGAGCTGACTTGACTTGACTTAGATAGAACCTGACACCCTGTCACTCCAACTGGTAATCATAGAGTTCGTAATGGTGAAATTGGAAAAACAAAATAAAGTCTGAATGCATGCTAATGCGGCGACTTTCTCCGTCTTGATTTTATTTTGACCAGTCAACAAGGCGATATAGTTTGTGAGAAGGGCAAAAGGGGGTCGCCTTCTTTCCTCTGTTGAAGTTAAGCGTGGAGATCTGGTCACTTGTTTAATGGCCAACTTAACTTACTGAGAAGATTGTATCAAAAAGGGATTAAATGTTAACAAGGGAAACGCGAAGAATAAGGACCTTGGAAGCATTAGTGTGCCCCAAAATGTTTATTTTGCTTTCTTCGAAAAATTATGAAGCGGAAATCAGCTAATAAGGCTCAACAGTCGTCCTCTATCAAAATACGCAATAATAATAATGGTAGGCTTTCTTTCTTTCGGGAAGAAATAAGCCTCTTTTCCTTACACTCGGTTCCCTCATCTCATTTATCTTCTTTAACGGTTATATACGTTTGTTTCTTTGTGTGTGGGTGCATGATGAAAAATGAGACGGGGCCAACTTCATTACGGCCACTTTACTTTATTTTATAGGTATCCTGCCACGTCGTAAAGAGTGAAAGGAGGAAGAAAAATGAGTCCTAATTTTTGTAATTGAAGGAAAAATGAAGCAAATTGCTACACCTTTCCTTTCTCCACCGGAAAGGGAACAGAGACGACTTCATCTTCCTCCTCTTTCACAATTTTCTCCGGTGGAAACAACCTTCGTTTTTGGTTTTGGTACATATATCCGACGTGTGATTGACAATCGACTTGAAGGGTGGAGTTGTTTAATGTCTACTTTTCCCAAAAAGTTTGTCATTTTGAAGTTCATTTCACCATCAAATTACCTTTCTGTAAGAGTTGGACTTTAAGAAAAGTTTTGTAACAAACAATTCTTCTCGCCCCGGTACGTTTTCGTTATTGTTTTAGGATTCACATTGCGCAAAAGTTTAACCCATCTAAGTTGAAGGCACACAAATGGCACCTACATATATTTTCTACTACGACGCCAACGAATGTCTAGTTGATATGAACAAAAAACTTTCTTCCGTTAGAAAAAGTCGTCACCATTAAAGTAGACGCATACAAGGTTGTTAATTCTACCATTGCGTATTTGGCAAAGCTTTCACCACTAGGTAATTTCGTCCGTCATTGATGCAATGGGTGAAAGCAAACCCACAAAAACTTTTTGCATTTGACACCTTGAAACCAAAAACTTCACACTCCTTGCGAAAGGTGAGATGGAGAAGGTATAGAAATGATGTCGCCGTGGCATAATTAGACATTGACACTGGATACATTTCTCATTTGTTTTCTTAATTAGAGTTAAATCCACATTTTCATACAGCTCGTAGAAAGGGAAAGCATTCATTATGTGGTGACGACGTGAATGTGAAAGTTTGACAGGTTTTCAGGCGTAGATAATCATGATGTATTATTAGGGAACCCATAGCAAGGGTACAACTTAACTGGATTTATCGCGAAAGCCATGTATTATTGTCATCGCGTTGGTTGGTTGGTTCCCTATTCAAAGATAAAGTTCAGCTTGAGACCTGAGACCAAGTCCAAACCGTAAAACCAGAAACCTGTCCTAGTGAAAGAGCCAAAGGGTGTCAAACGTCGACCCAGACATCATCGACTTGTTATTCGCTTTCACTCTTCACTTCACTTCACTCCATCTCACCTTTTATATCCAACCCAGCAACTTTCCCTACGGGAAACGTGGAGGCATTCATTCTATCTACATTTCCCCCTAATCCACACGATCGTACGTACGTAACGATGGCTTACTTGAATCGTCACTTTCACCTTTACCCTGATGGCATTGATAGACGTTTCCTTTCATTCTTCACTTCTGTGGTTGTCACAGTGCCTATCAGGGAGATTCTATGTAGTAGTTAGTTGGCTGCTTACTATGAAAGTTAGCTACGGAGTGAAAAAAACTATGAATGTGACCTTTCACCACTGGACTTTGACTCCAATTAAGTTGAAAGTTTTGAGTAGGGCCGGAAGTAGTCGTTTATGCCCTTAAATTACGTAGGATATATAAAATATTAATTCGTAATTCGTCCCCAGGTGTACTTTTGTGGGAGAGAAAGTACTCCAATTATTTTAAAAGACTAATGGACTTTCACAAGGCTAAGAAAGCTTTCAACGCAATTAGTTTTTCAAGGGAATTGAATGTCTTTTTCCTTCTTTATCCATAATTACTACCACTTCTCCCTCAGAGCCATAATAAATGATGCAAATTGATGGAAATGGTTTTCTCCCTTGAAGCCAAGATAATGTATAGAACTTTCACCGGTGACTTAATTGACTCAGCTATCCTCCTCTCAGAAATGAAAGTTAAGTCTTTCCGGAAGGCGAAATGAAGTGCAGGATTTCCGTGTACCTACTAGAGTACCTACCTACTTCAATTTCATTACTCTATTTTAATATCCACTCGTCCATTTTGTGTCATAACTCCTCCGTGTTTAGCCTCCAGGCATTTTTGAAGCTTTCAAATTAATTAAACATTTGTACGTCAGGGAAGGGATGAGGATATGAGAGTCCATCATGAAGATGTAATCAACTTAATTTATGAGACTCTATGTGAATAACGAAGTCAAATAATGAATTACAATTTTGAAGCACTTCCTCTCTCTCTGAAAAAAAACTCAGGTTTCCGCATGAGAGCTTATGAATAAAGGGAAGAGAGATGTGTAGGCGGAGGAAGACAGAATTTTATGTAAAGCAAAGGCCATTTGAGTCAAAGTAAAAGAACTTTTGTATAACTGTGTCTCCTCATCTTTGGCCTCATTACTTTCACCTGGTGAAAGTATGCTGCTGTAGACTCAAATTAGCAAGGCAGGCTGGAGAGTAATTCTAAAATACAGCATTGCAGATGTCATCATGGTGAAAAATCCAACTGCAGCAAGGACAGGACCTTCCTTCCACTACAAAGTGTGGATGTTTGAGTCAGCTTTCCGGTTGATAAAATCTAATCTACACCGAACCGGACTTCAAGTCAAGGAGGGAGAAGAAAAGGATGATGATTCACCACTTTTAGAGTGACCTTTGGTTGGACAAAGGACTTTAAAGATTGCACGCAACGCAATATTAGGGGAAAAAGATCTTATGGAGTCATGAAATGAGATGAAATGATCCAAGTTGAAGTTGACAGGTCACGGTCAAATCGTGACCTTAGAGCCCATCACTAGTCAAACTTTGGTATCTTCATATGAACAAATACTCAATCCATCAATCTCCTTCCTTCCACCTCACCCACCTGAAGCTTGCTTGGTCGGTTGAGCATTTTCATGAAAAATAAGGATTATTGGATTGTTTACTCTAACAGATCAACCCAACCACACATTAAGCACGAACGAACGAAGCATTTTGTGTGAATCGAATGAGGACACGGATCAACGGTCATGTCATGCATGTCATGACACACACACACGGGCGGAAATTCGACACCACTTTACTTTATTCAAGAACCAATAAATGGTGGTGAACATAAAGTATCTACGCATCACGAGAGAGTTTGTTTACTTTCTCCATCTTCTCATAGAGCACCTACCAAGTGGAATCCTCCTTCTATTGGCACAGAGTCATGCTTGGTTCGTGCCTCATGCAAGAAACCAACTAAATTCAGTTTATGGGTTTCCATTCAATTTATTTGTTTGGTGATAATAAATGGAGAAAGTTTCTGGATACCCCATTCTTTCCTACTTTGTACTTTCTCTCTCTCTTTCCAAAACTTGCAATTTGTTTGTCCACCATTTTTCAAGGATTCTTTCCTAGAGAATTGAGCTGTTTGTTTCGGGTTAATTTAAATGTCTCTCTCTCTGCGGTTTAATCGAACTTTCACCAGAGATAGAGAGAGAGAAAGCGTAATGTGGGCTGTTTACTCCGGATCCAGGGATATGACACACAGACATCACAGAATGTTCCCTGAATCCATTCAAGAGCTTAATTTTGGTCATAAATATAAAAGGTTTAATGTAATGTTGAATGTTCAAGGGAGCGAAATGAGGAGCATTTAGACTTATCCAAGTTCTTCTAAGTAGTTAGACAAAACGGAGGACCAGATGTTGTTTTTGGAAGTGTGTGTTTATTGTTATATGTACACTACCCTCATTCCATTCCAGAACACAAAGGGTTTTTAGACAGTAGGAACTGCGGTGAAAGCAGAGGACGACGAAACGGAATTAAGTAGGTTGAGATGATGAGATGAGAGAGGAAAAGAGGGAGCGTGAAAACTCCCACACACCTTTCACTGCCATCCTGTGTGCTCATGCTACGTTACTTCATACTTTACTTTTGTCTTATCCTTATCCTTGTATGTTACTTATCTGGTTCCCCTTTGACGCCATTCAGTTCAGCTTTCACAAGTGCCATTTCCTCTCACCCACACCCACTCAGTCATGCATGTATTTATTTCTATCTAAATTACTGCACATAAAAACCACAGGGCTAATAAAACAGGCCCATTATTGTGGACCAGAGGAGGCAATAATTTCTACACTTGATGGCTTTATTACATCAACATCCTTCATTCCATTTCACACACTTTATTTTAGTGAGTTTTGGGAGGTTTTAGGTTTAGAGAGAGCATGATCTCTATTCTCTATATCTTATCAAGGAAACGTGCTTAAGTGGATCAGTTTTGGGTTCTATGTTTTGGGACAAGTGAATTTTTCATAAAATATGTACTCCACAACTGCTTAATTAGGAAAACAAGATGTTTAGAAAGGTTGCTTAAAACTATTGATAAGAAGCTCAAGTTGGAGTAACATTTAGAGTGAGGCGTAAAGAATCAAGAGAGAAAGTTGCTTACTTTCACTCATCTTATTCCTCGAATCCAAAAAGAAGAGAGATTGGAAAAAGAGATTGAGTTGAGCCCGGAAGTAATCACTGATTTTCTCCTTAAATCCTTTTCCTCTTTCCACCAAAACCAAACCTCCTACTTTTCCTCAAGTCCCAGCTAGAAAATATCTAGTCGCCATATAAACTCAACTTTCTCCAACAAAAGAAGAGAGATTTTCCCTCTCCCTCTTTTCGGAGCGTTTTGATTTATTTTATGAAAGTTGGTTGTAAGAGAGGAGTAATAATAATCCCCTCAAATCTATTCAGTTTCCAGGTATTATTTTTGAAAATCTCATATTCGCTCCCTCCTCACCAGGAAAGGGATCATCAAACATGTCTTCTTTTCTCTGCAGCATTATTGGTTTGGTTTGGGTTGTAAAATTAAATGTTTTCGCTCGTTTAAATTTGCAATCTTGTCTTCTTTGCTAGAGTTACACTTACTTCACTAAAGCCGCGAGGGAAATGGGACAAAGTAAATATTTGCATAAGGAAAAAGAAGGTTGCACTATCAAAGTTTGTAAGATGCTGGAAGTGGATGAAAGTGAAATAAATTGAAAGATATAAAATGACTCTTTTCCCTCATCGATAAAAGTACAATAGACAGACACTCGAGGCAGAGATTCATTCAAATAGATATTGAGATGTATTATGCATCCTGAGATCCTCTCCATCTTGTGAGGAAGAGGAGAAAGTCCGTTTCGCAGTAGCGACCACGTAAAGTAGGAAAAGTGGTCTTTCCTTTTTAATAAACGAACAGAAAAATTGTGTACTTTCTCCATGCTATTAAATTGTCACATGGTGGACAATTTTTCCCTGATTATAGCTCTTTATTTTCAGGAAGGATGAGAGCTAAATTTGTCTTCTATTTTGTAACTAAAATGACAGGAAGGAAGTCAAGTTAATGAGGCTATATTCAGTTTGTTTAATGTAGTATCTCTTTCAATCCAGGATAAAGCGAGTTCTTTGTATGAATACTACCCCTAATTACGGATGAAAGGGATCAATTATAATTCTACTGAAATACAGTGCCAAATCCAACAAATATGTTGCACTGTACTGTGAGCCAAACTACATCTATTTTTCCCCAAATTGACTTTCACTTGTAGGACATTCGTGTGCTCTGTGTTTCAGATTATGCCATAAAAATGTGCTCAATTGCTCGTATTTGGAACTAATGCAATTAGGTGTTGTATTATTACTGTTATTACCCATGTTACAAGGCTGATTATGTATCACGTATCAGCAATCAGTCGCCGAGGGAAAAAATAATTGGCAATATGGCCCCGTTATTATCAATTTGCGTCATCCTCTTTCGAATAGAACAATTGGGTCGTTAATTAAAGGGGTATTATTGGATCAGAGCAGAAGGGCATAGAGTTACAAGGCTAAGAGTGACATTATTATTAGCATTTATATCTATTAACTAATTGGATGTATTCAACAATTTTCTCTACTACTCTTCTCTTCAGATGAGAAGGGTGAGATGCCAATTTGCACGTCCTGTAGGACATTTCTACTGACACGTAATAAATATTTCTGTGCGGAAGGGAGAGAGAAAGCACTCCATCACCAGATAAGAGAAAGCAAAAAGCAAGCCTAAGGTAAAGTTAGTGAGAGAAACGGCAAACTCACTCGAGTTTTTCCCAGAAGTAAGGCATCCATCTCTCCTTCCGGTACTCCAGGCCCGGCTCGTGGTGACTTGACTGGGCCGTACATTGCCATGTTTGATGCTTTTTTAGTTAGCTTTTTCTCTCCACAACAATTAGTGTTTGGTACCTAGGGGGTGAAGGCACTTCCGGAAATGGGTACAGTTACTCAGGTCAGGTTAGTTGTCAGTCGCAAAAGGGACACACTTTTGGCTGTATAAAAGAAGGGATTTATTTAGATAAGAATTGTGTAGACTCCAAGTAAGGACT
Source organism: Isotomiella minor (assembly GCA_034696445.1). Lineage (NCBI taxonomy): Eukaryota > Metazoa > Arthropoda > Collembola > Entomobryomorpha > Isotomidae > Isotomiella > Isotomiella minor. The sequence continues at coordinate 11,878 of JAQIWU010002308.1, forward strand.
TTCACTCACCTTCAAAAAATAAAGACAAATGCGAAATTTGGTTCGGCCGGTCTAATGATTTTTGATAATCTTCTTCTCTCCTTAAGTTGAAGTTTGACGTAGAATGAATTTGTTTACTTTCTCCAACTAAACCACTCACTACTGTCTGTCGGGACAGATAGTACTTGATATTCTAGAACGTTTTACTCCTTAGCATCCAACTCAATAACCCTTGCTGATGGAAAATTCATTGAATCCAACAACTTTCTCTCTCCTTTTTACACTGGGTCTTCCTTCAATAGCTTTCTTCACTCAAGTACAAAGGGCACTTCTGTCAGGGCGGAGAGATTACTTCTTTATTGGTTCTTCCTTTAGAGCCAATGTCCAGACGTAAGATTTAAGAGGGCAAATGAAGAAGAATGACTTCCAAGATTAAAGTTGACACTTTACGTTCTGAGTCGTCAGCATCATTCCATTCCGACTTGACAAGGTTCATTCATTCATTCATTCATCATCCTTTTATAATAAAATGAGGAAGGTTAATTCGGTTCCAGAAGACAGGATGGGAACAGTAGTTTTTGTTTCTCACAAAATGGCAAAGTTAAAGTTACAAAGTCATGAATTATTATGAGGGAGAAAGTTGGGAGAGAGTGACCTGTAGCAGGAGGGAGGAATATCTGGATCACTTTTCACCGTTATTGTTATTATCATCATCATTGCCATTAT
>JAQIWU010002309.1:0-12579 GCA_034696445.1 Isotomiella minor
GAACAAATCCACGCCCACGACGGCGACCACACCCACGCCCGCGATCATATCCACGCCCACGCCTGGTCGTGGTCGTGGGGGCGTGGGCGTGATGTTCAGCGCGTCCCCTTCACTTTCACTTCAGTTTGAGTGGTGGGATAGTCGTGCCCTCGTCAACTCCATCCAATCCACTCATGCATGACGAGACATTCAATGGGGAGATTTGGAATTTGGATTTCCTTGCATGTCTTCTTCTTACGCCTTGATGATCTGTTCCGCTTTCTCCTCAGACTTTAGATGAGTCGACAGTTCTGTATTCAATCTCTTTAGTAATTCCTACGGTCTGTTTGACAGAAAGACAGAGGCAGCAACATCCACCATGGTATTAACTCTCTCGTCCATGGGAAGAAGAACCTGGGAAGGGAGGATTTCTTCAATCTTTTCATTGGAATTTCGATATAACTCAACAGAGAGCTTTGTTCTAGTGGATACTTAAGAGAGTGATGTGTTAGTCCCTTCCTTTACTTTTACTACATAATTCTACTACTTTCTTAACTCTTGATGCTCTTGTTTTAGTCCGATGCTTTGCAAAGCCTTCTTTATCACTCAAGTCCGACCACACACTTTGCTTAAAACTGGGAGGACGTAAAGCTTATGACTTTCACCAGAAACGAAGAAATCTTGGCCATGAATTGATATATGACAACTTTTACAGTATCAGTCGTACTCTTATGCATTTGAAAATGGCAGAGACGGTGAGATATATAGATTTTAAAAAAATTCTTATATACCTCTTGTCTTCCGATGAATTTTGGACTAGCCAGATCACTTCCATCATAAGCCTCCCTACTTTTCGTTACTTTAGTTTGGATGGCTTGACACTTAAGAAACAAGGGAGAAGATCCACGACAAAGCGTTAACTTTCTCCTTTGATACTGTACTTTAGCAAAGTGCTTAACTTACAATTGACGTGGTAGTCAAAAAGATGTGGATCAAAGCTGATGATGACAAGAAATCTAATGACTTGAGACGAAATCCACTCCTTTTGTCTTTTCATGTCTCAATTTCTTCCACCTTAGTCACGTCCTTTCTTCCCCATTTAAACAGTAGAGAACTGAAGATGCGTAAAGAAAACTTGTGCATAATAGAAAAGACCTTGAAGATAATTTCTTATTCGAGCTCGTTATTGAGCTTGAATCATCAGAACAAAAAGCTATGAAAGCGATAAGTAATTCTGCACAAGGCTTAAGTTTGGATTCATTGTCAAACTTTCCTTCTCGGGAGAAAGGGATCTTGTTTGCTCAATTATCTTATTTGTCCAATTTCTGTGATACCAATGAATGATACAAAGGAATTAAACATGTTTGGCATTTCTGAGTGAATGTACTATTCCTCACTGTAAGAGGATTTAAAAAGCTTAAAATAGAAAAGCAACTTATGACTTTGCCGTGCCAAGGACTATAGTCCGATTACGGCTCGGTTACTTCTCCAGTCAGTGGGTATCAACGCTACATGATGGACGATTGATTGCATACCCACTCGCACACAGCAAATGAAGGGTGAAAGTAATTTTGAAACAACAGGTCAAATTAGTAAGCATGATCTCACAGTACGTACGCCTTTGATACTTCGAATAGGTAATTCTAAATCTGGAAGGATTATTTAACCCTTAAGCTAATGGAATGCTACTAATTAACTAAATACAAAGAAGGCGTACTTGATATAGCTAAGTCAATGTGAGGTATAAAAGCTGGATACCTAAATCCTTTATCCCTCATACATTCAATTCCACTCTGAAAACATGGTTTTCTGCGATTGCTACACGTGCAAGCAATATCCAGAGCCTGCTTTTGGGTTCCAAGATGCATTTCCTTCGTTTCTTATTAGTGTCTGGCAAAAGTGATTTCCTTCCTGTTCTACACATAACACATGAAGCTTTCCTTCTACCTTTGCTTGGTATTGTGCATATCTTATTTATTTCATCTCATTCCCAAGACATCGTCCCACAAGAGCCAGGCTATAGAATACTTTTCTCTTCCTGCTTTCCAGTAGTAGAATGGTGGAAAGAACCAAATAGATAAGTAAAAGCAGGAGTAGATAAGATAAGATGATAAAAGAAGAAAGGGAAAGTTGTAACAATACAACGTGGGTGGACGTGAAAGTGGAATGTGCGTGTAAATGAAACTGAAACTCCAAAATGTTGCATTGAATTTGTGTATATAAAAGAGACATGACGTCCGCTCTGCGTGCAAAAGTCTACAGAGTTGTTTCTTTTTTTTCGTGAGATTAAACCACGCAGACTTTATCAGATAACCTTGTCTGTGGAAAAGTGTGCCCAAAAACTACAGATTGGTCGTGAGTGGATGGATAGATCCTCCTTATACTTTGGAACAGAATGAGTTTTTTTTATAGAATTGGAATATTGTGTGGAGTGAATGAAGTGAGGTAACATCTTGCTTCGTTTCGTTATTATTATTATGGTATGTTGAAGTCAATATGGAGATGGAAAAATGGAAGGTGGTGGTAAAGTCCGATTGAGTTTCAGTTTATTCGGGGAAAGTATACCAATATGGAGTCAATTTAGACTCCAAGTCAGGCCTGATTGTATTCAGTTCTCCAAATTCAACAATGCTGACTGAATTGCATCCAGGCTATCTTGTCCTTGATTTGATGAAAGAGTGCAAGGGGTAAATGCTAAGGGAAAAGCAGGAAACAGAAGAACAGAAGAAGGAGGAGAGCATTTTATTTGGGCTTTTCAACATAAAGGTGGAAATGCCTTAGAAGAAGAGAGCTAATGGTGAAAGTTCTGGGGCAACTTGAGAGCAGAAAGAAGTTCCTGTGTAAAGGGACAAAATAATCTGGTTGAAAACCAGTGTCATGTGATGTGATAAGGTAGATTCTTAAAGAAATGTGGCATGGCGTCAGCTGTCAAATCTGTTAAGTCCTAATCCTATTTTCAAAGACTTTTGAAACTTTACTCCCTTGGTTTTTTTAAACCCCTCTGGTCCTCATGAGAGATCTGCATGCGACAAACCCTTGACTTCATCTATGAGATAAACGATTATGTACAACGGTTCTTTTCTCATGTAACTACTTTGTATTGTTGCAAGAACAATGACCTCAGATCCTGTAATCAAGTATTGTGTGGTATTTTCAATCAAACATCACTCACTTCACTTTATGTATTTCATCAAAAAATAAAATAACATAAAAATGTGATTCAAGATGCGGACACAGTTAATTCAAATAACTCTCCCCTGACACTTGTTTCGATCCTTCCCTCCCCGCATTGATCGTACAAGAAGAAACTTTTACCTTTCTTCCAAACTTCTTTATTGCATGTTGTGTTACAAACTGACAGTAAATCTTGAGATTGGCATATCAATATCCTTTTTTCTTGTTTCTATCTGTTCTTCCTGTCTCTCTCAACTTGACTAAAGGTGAAGAGGAGAGGGGGTGGCTCTTGAATCTTTGCTGTCACTGCACTTTGGCTCCGCTTCCTCTTTCCCTGAGATGTACACAATCTCTTCAATCTTTTTTCCTCTTCAATTCTCAATGTCAGTGTTGCATTTAAATTGAAGTCGGACAGCTTATCGCTATTCGATTGAAGTGAATTACAGCTTTCTATTGGATGGATTTATTCGTGTCCTTCTTGGGAGTGTTACATTTTTGGGTGACAGAAGGAGAAAGTTGAAAAAGTCTTGCGTCTCCAGAAAGAAAGAAACCAACAAGATTCAAATAATTCAAACTGTGCTACTGTTTGGATGACAGAAGATCAAAGTTTCTCTAGATTCTATGTGAAACTACTTCCCTAGAAAGGTGAAAGGTTGCCGACTTCACTTTCACTTTTTGATCATTAGAGACGTGGTGTGAAACAAATGTTGATTTTTTCATTTCTCAGACTTCTTCAAGTTTGATTAAAAACGTCTTATGACACACGGGGTAGAAAAGAAAGATATATGATGATGTGAGACTCATTTTTATACAAGCTCCAAAGATTTCACTTTCTTTTATGCTAATTCTCTTGCGAGGTTTCATGAGAAACTCTTTTAGAAACTAAAAGGTAACGTGACAAAATTTTTGATGGTTAGAGAAGTCACATGAAGTCAGGTTATATATGAAAGGATGTATGCATGCATGAGAGGCATGAAGACAGGGCATACATATTACAGAGACTTCCTAATCAAGAAGGACCTCTCATGTTAATGGGCAAGTACGGCCTATACCTCTTTCTCTGGGAACTCCCATCTCTGACTTGGATCAAAACTTACTTACTTTTGAATTCTCTGACTTTCACTCAAAGTGAAAGTTGGGAAGCCTTGGAGCACGCTAATTCTTCTGGTAATATATAGGCCAACTCCAGCCTGCCAAGAAGAAGTCTTTCTCTCCGAGTACGTTTAATCTCCTTTTGAAGCGTATATAATAAGACGTAAAGTGAGATGGAAAATGAATAATTAATTCGTACTCTAGTCAAGATGAAAGTCTCAAGCTTAACGACTGACTGACTGACTGAGAGTGAGAGGGCGAGTTGTTAATTCAAAAGTCGCATACATAGTCTTGTCTAATTCAGGACAAGTCCCAGAGGGAAGGTTATACGTTGATTGCCATTGTTGATTATTTAGCAATTGCTTCCTTTATTCAAGAGCGTGTGATATAAATCATTTCTTGGAAGGTTTTTGCAAAAAAAACATGATTACATATTCAGACATTAAGTTTTCCCTGTTGATTACTTTTTTAGCTGAGTAGTTTGTTTTGCCAGAAAGGCTGGCATGAAGACTGACATCCTTATCCAGGTTGATTCGAAGGTGGCACATCAAGACCTGGATTTTCCAGGAAAAAATTATTTGGCTTAAACCAAAATCCAGTAGATCTAAATACAAAAATATGAGGTTTCATATTTGTTTAGCAGACATGTATAAAATATTTGTATTTTACTCGGTCGGCATCACGGGATAATCTTCCACCTGTCAGAATGGATGAATATGAATCCTTTACTATGAAAAATACTGTAAGAAATATGTTTACTCTTGGAACATGGATTGATCCAAAGACGTGATGCAAAACAATGTCTTGTCCCACAATACTTGCGTCTGGATTATTTTTTATGGATTCTGGAAGATTCTTGTTGCCATCAATGTAATCGCCGGCAGGGAATATTTGCCCTTCAACATAAGGAACTGCCCACAAGTCATAGTCAAGGAACCATGCTCTGTGCATCATTGGACTAGTCCTGTTGATCTTCAGTGGAGGACTGTTGGTGGGTATAAGCTTCCAAGAAACGGGTTGTTTGGTAATTGGATGTTCCTTGGTTGGATTGCTCACTAGCCAGACACGAGCATTTTCGGGTGATATTCTACTTCGACCTTCCAAAGCAGTTTTTAATACGGTTTTATTGACTATGTACCCTTGACCGTAAGGATTCAACGTAGAACCAGGGGCGTCTGATACTGGCACCACATCTAAAAGACATACAATTATTACAACTTGGATTGCTACAAATTGTAACAGTACCGGAAGTGGCTACAGAATTTTCATTTCCATCAATTTCAGTGTCAAGCCGTACAACAAACAAGTGGTGATGATAAGGCGCAATAATACTTGCTGAAACCATTGTGGCATACTTCACTTCTCTTTCCTCTGGAGCAACAGCGTGGACGCTCAGACATCCCGTGGGCTGCACTTGAAATCGTATACTTCCATCTTGATAGAAGTACCAGTTAAAAATGTAATCATAATTTCCCACAGTGGCAATTTGCATAATGCATAATCTTCGAGAACGGACAACGAATCCTTTTCCCGTTCTGTAAGGAACATGTTTCCACAATATCCCAGCATCCTCTTCTCGAATGCTTACAACATTTTTCTGAACTGAAGGCTCGCCTTTGGAGTTGACTGTGACTGTGTCAAGGAAGTGTGAGGGGGTTATCACATCCTCCCCCTGAACTTGACTGAGTAAGCTGATTCCTAGTCCATACTCTCCCATATCGAACACCTTTGACATTATAAAAATTCAAGGTCCATATCACAGGATACAAATGCACGTACTAACAAATTTTCTGTGGAAAGGTGGCCTTGGATCGCCATATTGAACAAACATTTCAGACAATGAAGCCCTGTAAAGGATTGGACGCACGGTTCCATTGTCATTATAGCTGACCGTGTAAACCACCAATCCTTCTCTCGCTGCAGTACTGTACACAAATGCTTATCCTAATAATTATTTTGTATGCATAATTTCCCATTACCCCAGTCTCATTTTCCACTTTTGCCATTCGACCTGGTTGCCTTTTATGGTGTAGGAAGATCCTTCTGGTGACTGAATGGTGATCGGTTTGACGTCTTTTCGTAGAAAATCTTTTTCTCTCAACCTATAATCAAAATTGGCTTCCTTCTTAGGCACTTTGAACCCTTTCTTATTGTTTCTTTCAAAGTCCTTATGTATTGGTAGTTCCTCGATGGAGATCACCGCTCGGTCGATTAAATCCACCACAACGGAAAAATCAAAAGGGTGTGCTGCATTTTACAACAGAGTGTTCAGAAGAGTTTAGGGTTGGTCAGAAGGGTTCTTACCGTATAGATTATCTTCTGGATAATTTTGTGCATAAAGAAAGAGTTGCACTCTTCGTTTCCCATTCCATTCTGGCTTGTCCACTGGATACGACAAGGCCCATGGATCACCAAACACGAGGGACATGTTTGCAAACCCCAAGTCTGCACAGCGAAACTGGACGCTTGGGTCAGCCCTCATTATGTTCTGTGTATGATCATTGGAGTTAATGGGGAGGACATTATTATGCGAGATTTTTCAGCTAACCTCTGCTTCAAGCATATCTTCCATCGGGAATAAAGTCTGCCCGTCTTTCGCTGAAAAGCTTTCCAACTGTCCAGAATCCAAATTAGTGATAACCTCACACACTGTTCCATTTCGACGATTTACTAAGACGGTAAACGCTTTCCTAGGACAAACGCCTTTTGGAACATTTTTATCAGAAAGGAAGTATGGCAGAAGATTTGACTTGGGAGGCTCTTTTAAGGTTGTGTAAATGAAGATGTAAGTTTCATTCTGCTTTCCCACATGAGTGTTTATAATGCTTGTTGTTCTTTTTATTTCATCTTCATTCAAAGGGTCCAATGGATTCTCTGAAAATTGTTAATTTAATTAGAAGATTCACACTTTTCAATAAGGAAAACAGTGTTACCTTCAACAGCTTGAGTTTGAGCTTGAATGTAAAGAGAAAGAATGACTGTAAAAAGGAATCGCATAATGACGCAGTTTCGTCTCAATTGTTCACTCCACTACTTCCAGCACAATGAAATGACTGGAACACTTTCTCAATTGTTTTCGTGTGACCTTCGTTTTACTAATTCCTTGTGTTCTCATTAACTGCATTGTTTGGCTTGTATAAATATGTGGAAACTTACAGTTCAGTTCTTAATTACCGTGCAATTACATAAGCCAAGAGCTTTTGAGCACAAACGGGGCATCCTGAGAATTTGGTATGTCAGCGTTACCTCGACCTACTTTGATTTCAATAGTCCATAAAAATATTTCTGTCCATGCAAATGCCTTTGACCTTTTTTAATTTTCCCCTCATTCCTGTAGGAATAAGAGTTGCTTTGCAAAAGCCATATTGAATTTTTGTCGATTCATGAAGAGAAAGTTGATTTCAGTATTCTGTCCAGGTAATGTTTACTGCCACACATTCCGTCGGATGTCGGACTAAAAATAAATTCACGTTAGCTTGGTATAATAATAGGTCTTCCTTTGTGCCACTACTACGTAGTACGCTCATCACGATTGCAATTTATCATAATTTTGAATATTTCCACAAAAGATTTAATAAAACTTTCAAATCACATTTCTCATTTTCTCTCCATTTCTTCTTCCCCAGAGATCTCCCAGGTCCTTGTGTGAAGACAGTCATTGGTAGAATTTTGATGATCTCTGAGGTTTCTTTATATCATTGTCTACTGCTCCTCTTCCACTTTCTTCAATCCTCTCGCAAACGTAAGTGTAGGATGAAAGACTTTAGTCACTCTCTTCTGCAGACTGTGAGAATTGACATCTGACACCAAAATCAGAATTCAACTTGAGTCGGACTTGCAAAAGTTTACGCGCACTGAAATCAATTTAGGTCACCGTACCACAGACTGACTGTGGTAAATTCTTTATGGGAGATAATCCGAACGATGAGATTTCAAACAGGAGTGAGTCTCTTATTAAAAAGAGGGGACATTTCGGATTTGCTACGTTCATTAATCACGTTAGAAGTCGCAAATAATGGAGAAGTAGAGCCAAAGCTTTTATAGTAAATCTAATAGAGAATTGGATATATACACGTGTCATTTCGGGTCGGCTGCAACTTCCGGAAATCGTTTTTCTTGGTGTATGGAAGTAGCAGGGTAGTTTTTGTTGGAGCAGAGAAAAAATTGCACGTCTGACATTAGGTTTTTGGAACTGGAGGAGAGATACGACGAAGACGACACAACAAACAATTTACCAAAGCATAGAGGATTTTTTTGTGAAAAGATGTATCACTTTTCCGGCTTAACTGTTGAAATTTGTCACTGTCATCAAGAAGTAAAAGAGTAACTCGCTCAATTAATGAGGGCCATTGTCTGGTCCTTTGTGACGTCGCTTAATGGCCTATACTGTAGTCGCTATATCTAATATCTGTGGAAGGTAATCTTATTGTTTCATAAAGCAAGAAGGTCCTTGGATTGGATAAACGGAAGCAGAGATTTTCTGACACTTTTTTCCCAATGTTGCATTATAGACGACGGATAAAATGAAAAATTGAAACTCGGTGCATCATTATCATTACAGATGCAGATCTTAATCATTTAGAAGAATGAGAAGAACTCTGCCGTCTGCTTTCATCATTCTCGCCTTTTTTTTATCAAAACGATATCTGTTTTTTGTGTACTCGGATCACGCCGAATAAAGCAATAAGGTAAACATAATAATAGTATGTCACAACACAACAAGAATTCAAAAAGGTTGAAAATCATTGTAGTTGAGTGACAGTGACATTTACTTTGAGATCGCTTCAATTTCACGCTGTGGAGGCGCTCTTACCTTTTTATAGAAACCATTCTTCAGGAAAACTTTTGAATTCCAACTCATCCCAGTCTCTCCCTTGAGAGATTTCCTTTCATTTCAGTTGACTTTCTCCTTTAACCTAGCGTGACATACGTGTGATTGCTATCTGGCATTCTTGTATAACCTTTCACACTTTCACCGGGATTCAGGAGTCTAACTTGCCAAATTCTTAAGGGTTAGATGATATTGCTCAAAGGTGAAAAAGTGCATAATCTGATGACTGGATTAGAGTTAGCAGATTACTTCCGAACCGGAGAAACCCTTACACTTTTGATCCTGCACTTTTGAGACCTGTAAGAAGTTTGCATCCAAATGAGCTAAACGAGGGGTATTAGTGAGGTGTGTGATAATGGTTCTCTGATGACTCTCCAAAGTGGCGTGAATTACTGGTAGTATGAAAATGAGCCTACACTGATCATTAGTGATCAATAATGACGGATGGAAATCTTTTTCCTCTTCCACAAGGAATCATCGCCTTCGTATTTAGCCATCAAATGGTGACAAATAATTATTGCTAATTTGTGAACGTACTGCTGAAACGTTAAAGCAGTTTTGTTGAATAGTGTTTTCTTGGTTTGTTGAAAAATAAAATAACAAAACCTGACTAAAATGAAGTTTAAGCTGATATACATATCTAGATTTTTGTACTAGAGTGCTAGATTTCTGTTGTCGCCTGTTTCTAATTTTTAAAGCATCAGCTCATCGAAAACTTTGCAAACTTAGAAAACACGACTACACGGAGAAAGTTTGGGGGAAAACAACTTAATAGATATATGCTTGCTGTAAAATCTAAAATCTACTTCATTAACTAATTTCCTAAATGCAGTAGAGCATTGCGCAACAGTGCTTTTCCTACGGCATAAGAATGTTCTGCTGGTTCAACTACTCCACCAAAAGGAGTAAACTTTATTCCACCAGCTCGCGACGCGACTAAGGGGACGGTGAGATTTTGGAGAGGCTTACGGCAATATGGGCGTCCTGTGCGGAATGTCTAAGTAGATTTGCATATTCTTAAATTCTAAAATTCAAAACTTATTTCTTAGTTCATTAAAAAGTTTTACTTCTTAATGCTTCTTGTCTCCTTGCTTAGATTGCCTCCTTCATAGAGAAAAGATACTCTCCTAAACCAGCTTACATTCACAGGGACTTTTCTCTTGTCAATTTCGGCTGTCGGGCTTTGGAATACAGAATGTCATACCCAGCAAGAAACTTGAGGATCAAAGTTGTTTTTACAATTATAGCTTTAGAATTGAGGATGATTTTTATTGAAAAAGGTTCATTCAGCAGAGGAGGTTGACAATTGGAGTCCAAGAGGTTCGTGGTTCGATGGAGGGACGAAGGAAGAAAGAAGGAGGGGGAGGGTGACAGCCCCGCGTGCCGAAACAAACAAGGTGATAACACTAGAAATGATATGGTTAATCGAAAAAATCGACATTGCTTTCACCATCTGATAAAATGGACAAGGGAAAGTACAATAGGCGAAAGACATTTCCTTTGTGCTTCAAGTGTAAGCTCGGCCCCTGCCTGCTCCGCTGAACTTTTTATTCTTGGTATCACATCTCAATTTTTACTGGACTCACCCTACCCTACCCGATCGGTGTCATGCTATGTCCAGTCGTAGATCATACTTTCCCCTCTTTTGCCCTTTTCCCCGTCCCCTTCCTTGTTTCCTGCCCGGTGTGGAAATGCATACAACATTTAAGAATTGATTTTGAACATTCTTTGCAAAGTGAATCGATACTGAGAAACATCACGCAGTCAGTGAGACGAAAATAAAGGGATTTCACAAGTCTTTGAAAATATCCGATTGTGTATTATTACAGACTTAAAAATTGGTTTACCAAACCATCAATTGTAATATCGCTTTATTGTATGTTTCAAAATGAATGAGGTAGAAACTGTGGAATAAATATTGCTTCTTGGTTTGATACTTTCAGAGAGGATGAAAGGAAAGCTGTGCTGGTGATGTAACATTCGAACCAGAAAGTGGAAGGGAGTCTAGTCTATCTCACCTCCGCAACTTTCCCCGGATGATTATATTTCGTACCACCACCACCCAGATGCAACGATGACACAAAGATTTATGACAACTTTCACTCTCCCCGTGCACTTCGCACCTTTTCTCTAAACCTTTCTATTTTATCTCACTTATATTCACTACCTCCTACCAACCAGCTCCCCCTTTCTTCCTCAGGAGAGGAGAGAGAAGATGCTTTTTCCACCCAAATGATTCAATATTTCCATAAGGAACGCATTAAATCAAAGAACTCGACATGTTGTGTTTTTCGTGGAAGACAGGAGAAAACTTCAGAGGAACACGGGCTTACTTTGTTCAGAGCCTTATTGAGTCAGCAGGTATGATTCATGTACATATAATGAAATGGGATTAGAAATCCCTTAAACTCACAAGAAAGGAAATGATCTTTCTACCTTCACTTTTACTTGGATAACATGCATTGACTCTGATTGGTCAAGTTCCTTTGGTTCATTCATCTCTGTCTTCCTTTTCCTCGTTGTTGAGTCATGTTATGGGACCATTGTGCATTGACTGCAGTTAAAGTGCCATGCTAAGGGTGAAAGTTTTGTCCGTAACACAAAATCCCACGACTTTCTATCTTTGGTTGGATGCACATTTTTCGAAGAGTAGCTAGAGCCTAAGAAAAAACACCCCTATTAGAGGAAGAAACAAAAGTTTGACGCAACTTTTGTTTTTGTCTCATTGTGAGCAAAGTAAATGCAGGCTTCGTCATCCCCATTCAGCATCAGTTTTTCTACATTCAAGAAATAGAAAATAGTGAAGAGCAATGGAGAAAACAGCCTACCACCCTTGCATGCACCACTTACAATGACGATAACTTGCTCATAAATGTGAAAAACTTTTGACAGCACTTTAACTAAAGCCTTTTGACTTTTTTTCATTCATATAATGTTACATAGTTAAATCTTTCGGTCACCAACTTAATGCACAATGTTTCCTCTGTCTCATAAGGGTGAAAAAGAGGGTATTATTGTAATAACCGAAAGCCATCCAGTCACACGTCACCCCAAAGTAAAGCACTCAATGTTCTTCGTTCCTTAACTTTTTCTATAAGCTTTTAGAGCTTTTACTTTTGTACGTATAGGAAGACAAAGAAAGGGAAGTTACGTAGCACGGCTTCCGTTTTACTATGATGGAATCTCGATGTGACCCATCCTGCTTTATGTGTGACCCACCCAAGTGGTGAAAGCAGAGTTGCATGAAGACAGCTAGCTACCCTTTTAATCAAGCGTCTTAAAAGAGAAAGTCGGCCCAGGCTTACACACCCTATTTCCTCCGTACTTTGGAAATAAGAAAGGAAGCAAAAGTGTTAAAAATGTAGCAAAACACATTTTTATATTTCGTTGAAGGGAGAGGGAAGAAGTAAAATGGTTTATTATTCGATGGAGTATAGGTTAGAAGAGGTCGTTAGGGACCACTTCCTTCAGAATTTTAAAACTTTCATCGTTTAACCTTAATA
>JAQIWU010002310.1:0-12579 GCA_034696445.1 Isotomiella minor
TTCTTAACTTTATTTTTACCCAAAAATCTCTTAAATAATATTTCCCACGGTTTTTGGGTTTTGAAGAGAAAAGCTTTATTATTATATTTTGAGAGCTCAAAGACTCAATTGTTTGACGAAATTCGAATACAATACAAAACCGTATATGCATCATCAAAGTATCCAATAAAAATCAAGTGACGACGACGATAAACCCAAAAAAATCAAAGCATTTTATCCACACCAAAAAAATTATTCACACCGGATGTAATCAAGCGAGGAGAGAGGAGAGAGAATTGAACGTTGCTTTACAACAGCAATATCAAATGATGCATACGTTAATACTTTACTACTTTATTTTCGGGTATGGCATGGTGGAGGGAGAGAAGAGACAACAACAGGTAGGGAGGGTTTGATTCTACAAAAAAAATTTGGTTAGAATTTAGAAGAGACAGGATGTTCTGCATCCTGCAAAAGTCGCTATATTCCTATATATTGCTTGTGTGGGTTTTTTATTATTAGAGTATGTAAAACATTTTTGAAGACTGGTACATTAAAACATTTCTGATGAAGATCCAGAATAATAAAAACTTACTGGAGGAATTAGAATTATTGGAATTCTGTTGCTGATCTACATCCCCACCGATGAGACCGATCCCTTCGTTTTTGAACTCCTCCATGTTCATCGTAGATATCAATTGGTGCATTAAAAAAGTGTGTAAAATTATTAAGATGTTTCACACTTCATCGCATTATTTATTTATTATTAAATCATTTTGCATTTGAGAGAGACACAGTTTCTCTGTGAGATCACACCACATTCGATTCAACATTACGCAAAAGAGAATCTCAATCTCAGTCTCTTTTTTGTAGAGAAAGAAAGACCATATGTCACAAGAACTCTCTTCTTCTTCTCACACTCTATAAGAAAAGTCTGTCTTTTTCTTTCTTTCTTTTTCTTTTCTTAGGCAAAAATTCCTTTCAATTTCATTTTCAGAGAGACGTAACAACTTCAGCAACAGCATGGAATTGAATTATGCGTCAGCTGCAGTTAGTTTTTTCTTATGCTCAGTCCTGGATAAAAAAAGTTCCTGAAGAACGTTGAACTTTTTCACAAATTGATCATAGAAATAAGGTTTTAAAAAATTGCACAAATTGAGACTCAAAAATTAAAGCTTTGATTGATTGATTGTGCGCAGGGAAAGTTGAGACACTTTTTGAGAAGTAAAAATCTTTTTCGTCGTCCTTTCTTTTCTCTTGAGCACCACACACGAGCAGGTTTTGAGCACAGTTACGGTTACACACACACACAGTCTCACTTTTCCCTTAACAACAATTGGTAACTTTCCACACAGGCCAACTCTTCACCGTCGACTGAGAAAATAACAGCAACTCACGATTTATATTTTAGTGTGTGTGTGTGGAACAGGTATAGGACCTTTTTTGATTGTTGCGAGTGTGAGTGAGTGAGTCAGTGTGGGGGAGGATTTGATTAAAGCATAGAGGAGAGAGAGAGAATGAATGAACAGGTAGTTTTGAAGGCAGAAAGAAGCAAAAAAATTGAATTGAACGGAAAAAGAGGTTGGAGAGAGAGAGAGAGAGGCAGGTGTTTTTCTCTCTTCTTGAAGAGAAGAGTTGGTAAATTTAGATTTAGAATATCTACCTACGTATGTAGGAGGGAGAAAATGATGATGATCAGATTTTTTTACCTAAAAAATTTAATGTGCAAAATTGTTTTAAGGATTTAATAAGAAAAGATGATGATTATTTAAAAGTGTATGTGTGATTTTTGTGTAGTTTCTTAATTGGGTTGGAATTGTGAACAAAAGGATTATTTAATCGTTGCACAGTACCCCTAGATTAGCTTTTTGTTCTTTAATCTTTGAGTGATTAGCTTTAGAAAATCCATTGTTGAGCAGTAATTTTTCGCTTCTTTAAAAAATGTCAGTTTCTTAAGTAAAACAAAAGTTTTTGAAAATCAAAGAAAGCTTGTAGGGAGAAAGTCTCGACAAAACTGACGTCCCTTTATAAAGCAAACTGTTGAACAATTAGGACGTTTTAAGTAGTGGACTTTCACCCAAAAAAGTACCTCTTTTTTGTCAAAAACTTTCTCCACAAAAAGGCAAATTTGAATTACCTAAGTTTTAAGATGTGGAGAAAGTCCCACATCTTTCATCCTCAAATTCACCTGCTCCTCTTCTTTCTTCCTTTTGATGGTAACCCTTTTACATCACCACACAGTTTTTTAAAGCTCATAAGCTCATCATCATCACGCTTGGCCGCCAAAGCGTATCAAGAGGAAGGAGAGAGAGAGAAGAAAAGAATTATAAATAATAATAATAATAATATTCTTGATGATGATGATGAGAAGAGCAGGTGCATAGAGGGATGAGAAGGAAATAATATTTTGTTATGCCATGAATTGTGTAGTAAGGTAAATCGTTCTTCGTTCGTTCGTAGTGGTGGCACGCGACTCGAGTCATAAAGTGTAGGTAGATGGATATTATAAGAAGATGGTAAAAGGTCACGGTTGAAGGGAGGGAGTTTTTTTTAGAAGAAGGAGGATGAGAAGAGAAGAGAAGAAGAAGAAAACACCTGCCCCTGAGAAAAGCATGAGCACGAGCCACACACTTAAGAAAATGAATGAATTTATACCAAAATTTAAAAAAAAGTTTATTTATATGATATTAACTACAGAGAAGGATGAAGGATGCTTGCTCTTTTGATGATGATGATGACGGAGGAAATGCAAAGAGGAAGAGCAGGTGAATTTTATTTTATTTTATTTTATTTGGTACAGAGCAGAGCAAAGCAGGTGTTTTTTTGGGGGAATAAAAAGATTTTTTTCTTCATCATTTCGTGATATAAATTTAAGAAGAGCTTTGTTGTGTGTGGGATTTTTGGGTTTAAACAAATGGAATTCAAGTTGAAGAGAGAGAGAGAGAGAGAGAGAGAGAGGGGAGAAAGTAAAGTAAATGGAGAAAGTCGCAATATTTATGGCGTTTTCCCAAGATCCCATTTTAAACCTCTCTCCAGAACCTCAATTATTTTAATGTTGATTCGCTTCTCACACGCGTTATGCTCATAATAATTGGCAGGTTATGGTTCGGACTTGGATTTAACAAAATGATTCGATTCTCCTTCTGTTCAACATTAATTTGATGTGGATTAATTGTTTCCATCTATCCAATTCCTTGTCAGGATGAAGGTGAACTGGTTTTATCTTGGTGGACAAAGGAATTATCCACCGTGTACTACTACATACTAACTCATCTTATCTTCAACAATATTTCTTTGTCTGGTCCTGAATTTGTATTAATCCAATTAATTGAATTAGAATTTGGATTTTTTTAAACACTTTTTTTTAAACACTAAACAAACACTTTTAAGGGACGTAGAGGTTTTTTTTACTAATTCTAGTCCATAGTCCATCCTTGATTCTTACAGAAAGAAACCGATAGGATTGTCATCTTGCCCCGAGAAGCGACTGTAATTGCTTCTCTATTCTCTACGTCGGTGGTGAAAGAAGGAATGAAAAAAGTCCGAATCGAGAAAAAAGCGACATATATATTCATATGAATGACATTCCCAGTTTTTGAGTAGGAAGGAATTGGGTAAAAATTAAATTAGGAACTTGGAAATCACTGTGTGTAAATACAAAATGCAAATGACACTGTAAGCGTGGTCTCCTTTTGAGAAGAGGAGTCGAGTCGTGAACTCCAACCGTAAAAAACGTTCGTTCACTCTCGACATTTTGCAGGAAAGAATGTATACTTGTATTCATGTCTGGAATTCTCAGCGTGCCCCACTTCACAATAATAATGCTGACTTTCCTACAACTTTTCTGTTTGTGAAAAACAATCAAGAACAAACTGCATTCCTTTCCTCCCCCCAGAAATAAAGAATACCAATTTCAGCCCAAAAATACCTTTGGAGAATACACAGAATTTCTTAAGAATCCAAGGAGGCAACTGTGCATTCCAAGTGTAGGGTGCGTCCTTCCGCCCTTCCTGCGACGAGCAACATGCATATGCAGCATTTCATATCGAAATTAAACTGGAGAAACCGTGTTAATCCGATTGTAAGTAGACTTATTGACTTGGTTGTTATGGCAATGAAAGGATAAAAAAAAGTGGAACGCTGGAGAGGTTTCCAAAAATACTGGATCTCCTATTATTTTCTGGAGTAGTGGTATTATGGATTGGGAACAAAGGCTGCTGAATGAGTCGGACGGAGGACTAAAAAGTGTAAACCTGGTCTCGGTGCTGAAGTAACGTCCACCACATGCCGCCACATTTTGGATACCACGAAAAGACTCAGATAAGAACGCCAGGTTCGGACCTCCTTCCAAGGAAACTACACACTGAATACAAAATATGTCCGCAATTGGAGACGTAGTACTTTTTGCAATTTTGTTTTATTGTCGTCACAAGTAATTAATTTGTTTTAATCTGAACATCTAAAGGTGCTTATGTAACATCACATCATCTTTACATTTGGTACATTGATCATCTTGCTGGGTTCCTATAGGTATCTCTCTCTAATTTCCACGAACGTCTCAATCTACTCATTTACTCATAAAAATATGTATTTTTTCTGCATATGTATCATCATCAATCAATCACAGATCATATCCTTCACTGTCTTTCTCTTTATCTACACAATTAATTACATTACTCATTGTTTCATTTCTGGAATAGTTGGAAGTTGGACTAGGCTTTTGGTTACATTTTTATACATTTTTTACTCTTCCAGCTTTTTACTTTTCGTTTTGGTGGGGTACTTTTCCACGACGAGGAGTTTTAGCTGTTCGTAGGTGACCCACATGAGGATGTTCCACGACACAAGTCTTGAGAATGAGGGGAAGAAGCCTTTGTAAAATGCCTTAGGACCTATGGAAAAGTGATGAAGCATTATTGAGACTAAGGATTTGGCAACATTTTTTGTATTTTTGTACCTTCTTTCATGACAGTTTGAACTGCACAATCAATGACGCCTTTGTACGTCCCTCGGGCAGAGTCCATGTACCTCGTCTTGATGACATCGACCTAAAAGAGTTGACAATCTTTAAGAGACCCAAAAAACACCAAATGTCCTCAATTTTCTTACCGGCGATGCACAAAGTGTAGCACAAAATCCAGCGATGACAGCAGAGGTAAAATGACACGGGATGTTATCCTCTAACATCCCAGACTTTATGATCTTCTCCTTAACAACGTCATAGCACACAATCTCTGCTACATTCACGATGGCATTTCGACCCATGTTTGGGACCGTCCCACGCCACAACCCTCCAAGCCCTTCTTGTCGAAATATGTTTTTGTAGGCTTGCCAAGTGGCGTGTTTGACCCCATCCGGGGGACAGATTTGAATGTCTGGTTTGACCGTGGCTTGAAACCGGACTTTGACGACTTCCGTGGGTTGGGCGACCATGACTGCCATTGCTCCAGTTGTGAGACCTGCCATGATACGCGCAGTCATGTCAACGACACCTCCCTTCTTTTCCCCAACTGGTAAAAATACAAACAATCTTAGAGGGGTTGAAATAATGGCATTCTTTCAGAATTACCTCGTAACAAGGATTGATATCTAGTCTTGACAGGTTCATACATTCCCAAGCGGACAGAGGCAAAGCACATTTGCCTCTGGAGGCCTGCGTTGAGTCCATTGTAAAGGCTCCTAAAAGTTCAATCAATAATAGCACTCATTCTTGCATTGAAAAGCCGGACTGACCTGAAGCCTTCCTCTTTGGCAATGGTTCCAATGGTGCGGACCTATATTCAATTCAAATAAAAAATGCATTTATACAAACATGCATTACACTTTCTGATAGAATTCCATACATACATACCAGGCCCCGATAGTGAGCTGGGTCTTGGTAGACAAAGAATTCTCCAGTGTGGACTCTCATCCCATGAGCAGACCTCCCTGCTTGGCCTTGAATCTAAACAAGATTAAAGATTTGCACATTCAGTATAACGTAAAAGTAATTAGGGTTTTATATTGGACAGGTTCTAGGTTATGAAACGGTTGCATTTTTGTTCATTTATTTATGCTAAAGAATTTTGCAGATTCTCATCTATCCCCAAAAGAAGCGTGTCCCTCCTAATCGATTCTATATATCGACCCATTCACTTTACACAATCCCATCCCACACACACACAAAGCAGTTCTGAATGAAACTTGCAAAAATCTACGTCACACACACCACTGACTACTCCTACTCACGCCACTTCGCAAAACCCCGAATCTCCTTGTGCAAAAAGCCACATGTAAATGTGTGCGAAAACAAAAACAAAATACGAACTTGACAAACAGGATCAAAAGCATGTGCCAAAATGAAAATATGAAAATAGAAAACTCTTTTAAAATTGTCTTTGATTTTTACCTGGAGTCTGACTTTGGCAGTGTCCAAAGGGAATGAGATAAAGTCTGCTATGCAGGCTGCCGTCCCTGCAGTCACGAGTTTGACAGGTACGGAAAACTTCTCAAATTCTCCTGACATCTTGATCTAAAAAACGTGGCAAAAAAAACCATTAAGAATGTGGATTAAATTGCACTTGTTTTTGGCTTACTGAAGATTTAGATTTGTTGTGGAACTTGAGGAGGTAGAATCACAGTCACAGTTGCAAAGTATTGAAAATTATTGCACCGCAACGAAACAAATCACTACCTTCCTGGAAGCACTAGCAGATGAATGTGAAGACAATCAAATTTGAAGTTGTGTAACATGCAACAAACATTTAACTTTAACTTGAATGTAAATTCAAGACGATGAGTTTTCATTTCACATTTAGGATTGTGTTACTGTTACACAACTAACTCGAGCAAAATACCCAGCTTGTTTTCCTCGTTGCTAGTTTGGTGACTAAAGTGAGACTGAGAGAGCAGAGATGTGATAATATTCTATATCGAATGATGCTCAGTAGTATCGATTGGGAGGCACCTATGTTTTTCGCAACTTTTGTGCAATGCAATGACTTTTGCTTGCTTCACTGACCTGGAGAAAGTCACAAAAATCTATGGGTGTGTAAATAGATATAACCGGTAAGAAAATGCACTTTCAACATTTGTGGCTTTGGCTTGAGGTTAGCATTACAAAACGACAAGCCTGCCTAAATGACGTTGGAACAGTCAGTAGTACACCTAGTTTTAGGATGTATGTAGCACTAGAGGATATAATTAAATTACTGACTTAGCAGTACCAAACCAATGTCCAGGTGGATCACTCCTTTTAACATTCAATTCACTGCTTAGCAAGCCATAGTCATTGCGTCAAAGCACTCACATTTCCATATGTATTTATGTATAGCTTTAATTAGTACAGACTAAATGACCTGTTTGAACTTTGAGTTTTCATGAGAAAGTTAAATGTCTTGACTCCTATGGCAGGCAGGCAACTCTCTATGGAAGATGATGCATTGCATGGTTAGCGATGGAATGATTGTGGCCCCTACACTATTGCATGGTAGTAAATTAATCCTCAAAAGTCAAACGCTATTCTCATTAGTTTTTGGGTCATGAAAAGCTACATGCTTGTGAAAAGGACAGTTTTGACCAACTCGAACCCGATCAAACCGAACAGGATGGAAGGATATAATGCCTGGAAGCAATCAATATGTGCATGAATATCCTCTCATTTTGGTTTATCCTTGGTGTGGAAAACTTTGCTTGACAACTCGGACGACAACAATAATAATAACTAATAATAATAACACTTTGCATGATGGAAGGAAGGTGACTAGAGTGACAAGGATAGGATACACAGTACAGTTAATGTAGAGCAAGGGGAAAATGAGACTTGTCTATTTTCCTACCCATTTTTCTTAGTTGATCTTTGTACTTTGCTTTTTAGCAAAAAAGTTTATGATTTTGCTCAGATTTTATGCTAATCAATCAAAAGACTCGACTTTAATTTAATGGCACGAGCGAGAGTTAACTCACAGAAAGGTCATCATCATCATCATCTCTGTAAATTAAGTAATGCAGTTGGATCTCTCTCCCGTCTGTAAGCTTCACTTTTATGTCATCTTAGACAGAGTGGCGTGACATTGGGAAGCGAACCTTAATTGCATAACTCTCTGAACCCCTGTGGGACATTGGACAAAATCAGACCTTTGACAAAATCAAAATCAGAATTTTTAATTTTCAACGGGGACGTCAAAATAGGATACATGCGTATCTATGGCACTGGGAGTCCCTCACGCGGAAGATTTTGTGAAAGTTGTCATGTCGTCGAAATGTGTGAAGTGAAGATTATGCGGATGTATATAGAATTGGGGCATTGTGTGACTCTCGACTTTGACCTACATACATATGCAAGAGGTTATGAAAAACAAAGAATCTTTGTTTTTCTGATATTGATTTCTCTGTATAAATGTCATCATGACATTTTTAAGTGAAGTATCTCTGTAAACAAAAGCCTTACTATACTTCAGTTCGATCATCACCAATGTACATACTTCTTTGCAGACAATTTTCTTTTCATCAATAAAGTTTTGGTTTCATTGAAAACTCTATGCTTCCTTTCCGCTTTCTTCCTTTGTTCTCGAGTCTGCCCATACAGGAATAGGAATTGAATGATAAACTTCTCAAGGATGAAGACACCCATATATATATCACAATTTTTTCCATAATAAAGCTGTGACAGTCGTAATTGAAGTTTTTGAAGTCGTAAAATTGCTCCCCAAATTTTGTATCCAAGCAAAAATCTTATTCATAATATTTATTCAAACAATAGACTCGAATTAAAATGTGGTTCTCCTCAATATTCCACATTTTATTGACCGTTATTGCTGTGGTCGCCGTGATGATCAATGTCTCATCCGCAAGCGTCCTTTCATCCTCATCCACAATGAACAATACTAAGGACAACCAACAAATTTTGAACGGGTCATCATCCAACACAAGTGGTAGTAGCCCGGCTGACGAATGGGCCGAAATTGCCAAGGACCTTATCAGCGTTGGGAAAAAGATATTCAATACATTTCAAGGAGAAACAGGTACAGTATTTTTATCAACGTATTGTACTAAGGGTATTGTACAATATTTACTTTTGAAATACTAATTGTTATACCTCAATACGTTGCAGAGGAATTAGTTAAAGTGGACGTCGAGAAGACGTTGGGTCCTCTCAACAACAAGATTTCGGCGCTGGAGGTGGCAACAAATACCACTCAAGGTAGAATAAGTGAGGTCACGAGTGCAATTTCCAACCTGTCCTCCAGGGCTGCCTTCAATGAAAAGAGGGAAGGTATACTAGAAGATACCATTGCCGGCATCCGTTCTGATGTCAACAGTTACAGTCAACTAGTGAACTCCTACCGTACGGAACTTTTCGGCGTAGAACATCGCATCATCAAAGAGGTTCAAACACTGGATCTTACAATGAATACAAAATTCGGGGAGGTGAATACAAAATTCGGGGAGGTGAATACAAAATTGGGAGAAATGCAAGCATCCATAAACCAATTAATTGAACAAATCCAGTCATTGATTCACCCAACTACCCGAATCCCAAGGCAACAGCAAGCATCAAATTCAATTAGACAATGATAAGGAGCTCGACTTTGAGCCTTAATGTGGAAAGTTATTGAATGGCATTAAAAAGGGTACATTACAGTTTTCACTCTCTTCTAATACTTTATTTTCCAAACAAAAAAATGCGAAAAACTAAGTAACAAAAAAACCGTACAAGGAACAAATGAAAATGACTGGCTGATGATGATTCATACATAATTATATGCGCTGCAGTCTTTCAGATAGATACTGCTAATTAATTGTCAACATATTGCGTTGCGTATAAAGCGATATTAAAGCAATAATAATAATAGTAATAACGAGACTTTCGAACAATATCAAATCGTCATCATATCATAATTATCAGATCACAAAAAAGAAATTCTCAAGCACCGGAGAGTAACAATGATTAGAGCTACAAATGAGTGACATTTAAAGTCCTAAAAGTAAAATTAATAAAAATGACTGACTTCTTACTACTAAAAAACGTCATTTTTTAGTGTTAGATTATAATTGGTTCCTTATTCTTTTACCAAAAAATAATTGATTACTATGAATCAATTAATCATCACAGAGACAAAAAGAGGAGGATGATGATAGTCATGCCTGTGGTCATACATTTATAAAATAGACTTAGATTAAGTGTTGCTTCATGTCCCATGAGAATCCTGAAAGCCCCACGTAAGGCACCCCCCAAAATTCAAACTTGTCACTCGGCCAGAATTTCAACTCTGGATTTTTCTCTGGTATCTGAATAAAGACCATGAAAATGTCAAACAATTCCAATGTGTTGAATACAAAAAATACCTTTCTCTCTGCATCAAAGTATGCAAATAGGACGCATGCCGTGTAGGACGCGATGAAGATGAGGACGTGCCAAAAGGCGTGAAGGTATGGGAAGTTGAGATTGGCCCAAGTCTCACAAAACATTCGGTCATTCACCCAACAAATGACGGCCATCACCCACACAGCCCCACATCGGGTCCCCAGGCGTACCACTTTGGAGTTTGTACATCTATTCAGATTTGGAAATTAGCTCACAATTAGACTACTGGAACCTTTTTATGGGACATGGAGATTTGACAAAACTGTAGGTACCTGTTTAGCTCCGAAATCATAAGATACAACGCCGGCAACCCAAGGACCATGAGGACAAAGGCATTCATGGCAGGCTGGATCAGCGCCAGAGCTGAGCTGATGACTGCCGCACTCAAGATGAGGCACTGAAACGCATACCTCTTCTTTTTAAAGTAATTTGGTAGATGTCTCGGAGGGAACCAGAGGGCAAAAGCTGCAGCCACCACCCAAAGGATGGCCAACTCATCCAACAACTGTCCAAGAAGGCTTAGAGTCGCATGGAAGTACGCCGAGCACATCCCCACGACGATGAGCATCCCCCAAATTAAGTGGATCCCTTGATTGAAGATTTGTCCGTAGGGTCGAAAAAGCCAGATGAGGAGGGGTGGTAGGGCGAAGAAGATTGCGTTGCTGAACTGCAAAAACAATAAAAACAAGATTAGTGATGCTAATCAATCAGTCCAAAACAAGATAAGAGGTAACTCAATTTACCGTATTTACAAACTCTGCAACAAATGGCGAACGGACGTAGTTGGACTCGCACCAATCCACCGGAGAACTTCCAGGCTTCAACATGGTCATGTTTGCCACTAAATTGGTCAGGTCTTGGGCTAGAATTGTTAAAAATGTCATGTTTTTTTAGTCTTTCAATTGAGCACTTTAAAGATGAATCGTGCAGATTCTATAGACTTTGGTAAATGGCAAATTGATATGGAATGGAATAATGCTTTCTTTTGAAATGAAATATGACGCTTCAAAAATCTAAGTCAAGCTAAGTTGCAGACATGCCATAAGACAAGCATGCACGCTGCCTAAATGTTGATGACAGGAAGCTAAGTTTTAAGTTGGAGTAGGGAGGCTTTAAATTCAATTGAAATTGATTGCTTGCTGATGGATGATGTTGTATTAAACCCCTGCTAAAAAAATGTTCCCATTCTCTACATTATTATTATTTAGTATTTATAAACATTGCATGATTGTTTTTGAACAACATTCATAATTGCATTTGCAGTGTGACAAACAAGCAAGCAGACACTTTGATTTATTTGATTTGACAGAGACGAAGAAGGAAAGAAGCTCAATTTTACACAATCCAAATGCATTTCCCAATGAAATGAAATAATAAAATGTAATTAGACACTTCATTTATGCACAACACTGGAATGGAATGTAGACCAGACAAATTTGACTTACAACAGACTTTATAACTTTGATACTCCTCCAATCTGGATAACCCAATTAGTTTTTCTACTGTATTTTGTCTACACTTATTAATTGTCTCCTTTCTAATGAAAGCACAATGTAAATGTTTAAAAAAATACTTGGTTGACTTAGCAAATGTCTTAGCACACGAATTATTAGACTGCTTAAAATATCACAGGTTTACAAGATTTCAAGTATTATTTCTGCACAGAAATGCGACTCGAACAGGAGGTACGGTTATACAAACCTAAATAAATACTTTTGTTGACAGGACATAGAGATTGTAAGTTGCAATTGTGTGCACAAACTCATAAACCAAAACCTTTGCACACTTTGGCTTTGCAGTTTGCAATGCAAAAAAGGTTAAAACTTGAATTCAATATTCGCGTTGAGTTTGAGAGTTAGGTACTCTTGTTTTAGGTTGAGATGAATAGAATACTGCGCACAAATACAATGGACTGAGAGTCTACATTATTTTATGTAGTTAAAGCTATTATATACGCCAAATAATATTTCCTCAAGTTTGTTGCTAAATGCTACAATTATTACAGTTTTTTGCTGGTCTTTTCAACTCTTTTCTTTGTGTAGCTTTTTAAACAAAACCCAGCTGCTGCTATGGGTTTCATGATCTCGACTCAAACATAGCTTAAACGAGCTTGTAGATGAGGTACGAGTTTTTAGCAGGCAAGTGCATTTGAACTGTGAAGTACATACAAAAGAGTGCAAGATCCTCATCTATCTCTTTGTCCCTCTTTTTTTAGCATGAGAAATATATTTCATGCAATAAAAAACTTTTCCTAC
>JAQIWU010002311.1:0-12578 GCA_034696445.1 Isotomiella minor
ATTGGAGTAAAAAAACATGGATAAATTGCAAGTTCCGTAAAAATTCTTCAAGACTAGACTAACGGGCATCTTCTGATTGATTCTTCATTGATCCCAACAACGTAACTTTCGTCACCAATCAAAAGCATAAGATATGCAAAAATTCAAATTCTCAAGCGACTTGTAATGATGATGCCACTCTAATCGTGTGAATGTGCTGTTTGCTCTTACGAACCGAGACAAAGACTCTCACACGACCACCACCACCTCTGGATTGTCTCTGTCTGCCCCATTTGCCTCGTCTCATCTTGTCAAAAGTCTCAAATTTCTCTCTTTACAACTTTTTACAGGCTTTTCTCCTCTCCTCTTCCTCTCCTCCTGCTGCTCGTCCCAATGAGAAAACAACACACAACTGTTTCACATTTTAGAGATCCTATCCTTTTTGGTCTCATCAATTTTCTAAAAAAAATTAGCACCTTTCTTCCCGAATCTTTACCGAATTTCACAAACATCTCAAATCCAATGGGGCCCTGAGACTTGGGTCACTTTGGAAGGGAACTTTTTTTGGGAGAATCTCACAATCCCCACATCAGGTCAAGGGGTCTCATCATCATCAAGATTCCGACGGTGGTGTCGGTGTCTCATCCGGAAGGAAAGATATTAGGATTTGTTGTAAGGAGCATAGACAAATTGTAGTTCAAATGGTGACTTTTTATACTTTTCAATTTCAGGTTTTTGAAGGATGCAGTTGAAACCCCCGAAACAAGCAAAAATGGAAGGAGAAGACGATGAAGAAGAGAGGATGGAAGTAGTGGACGAGCAGGATGATGGTAAAAAGCTTATAGTCATTTGTGATTGATAAAATGATAAGTCTTTTTGTAGGATTGCACTTATCAAACAATGTCAAGAAAAAGTCTCCTCCTCCTCCTCCCCCACCCACTCTGCTGTCTTACTCTTCATCGTCCTCCTCCTCTTCATCATCCAATCCGTCAATGCTCCAGTTCCAGACGGTCCTTGTGAATGGGAAGCCGGTGTGGTTGTTGGACGATCGGTGTCTCCGGAAGGACATTGACCACTGTCTCACGTGTGGAAGCTATGCTCTGAGACAAGAATTCTTCAAACCGCATTACTGCGTTGACGCATGCTACAAGTCCTCACCTCAGTGGATGGAGGAACAACAGCAGTTGAATGCACCCATCAAACTTTTCAAGCAGCCGGCTTTACCGAGTGAACCCAATCCTTTTAAGTAAGATTCATGTGTTTATATCATTTTCCTGTGTG
This sequence comes from Isotomiella minor, assembly GCA_034696445.1. Taxonomy (NCBI): domain Eukaryota; kingdom Metazoa; phylum Arthropoda; class Collembola; order Entomobryomorpha; family Isotomidae; genus Isotomiella; species Isotomiella minor. The sequence continues at coordinate 1,261 of JAQIWU010002311.1, forward strand.
GTCGGTGGTTAATGTCATTTTTTGTGGGGACAACAGGCGAGGGCAGATGCTTGAAGCAATTGACCCGGACAATCAGAGCTTGTTTTGCGTCGTAACAATTGAAGCTGTGGAGGGCTGGAGGATCCTGCTGAATTTCGACGGTTTCGACCATCAGTTTGACTTTTGGGTCAACTCGGATTCTTTGGACATCTTTCCGCCAGGATGGTACTGTTGACTCATTGCTATATTAACGTGTTATTTATCTCATCTCCCCACAGGTGCTCCGAACAAGGCCACACCCTCCAACCCCCAGGCGACTTTAACAAACAAAGCAATAACTCTTCCGGAGGAGAAGGGAACAAAGAGTTCAACTGGCACTCGTATCTGGTCCGAAGGGGTTGTGATCCAGCACCACGACACTGCTTTCAAATCACAAAGGAAACTGACTGCATTGACGATGACATTATTGGAACCAAGTTAGAAGCTGTTGACATTAGAGCGAGTAGTCTCATGATTTGTGTGGCAACGGTTACCAAGACAATGGGTCACAGGTTTTTGGTGCACTTTGGTAAGCAGTCATTTGATGTTGTCATGAGAAAGACACTTATTTGTCTCGTATGATAGACTCGTGGGACAACATTTACGACTATTGGGCTGACTTGTCTTCGCCATTTGTGTATGCTGTGGGACACTGTGAGAAGAACAAGATTGCGTTGACTCCACCGAATGGTAATTATGAAGTGTCCTCTTTGTTTAATGAGACTAAAGTGACGTACAATAGGCTATGATGATTTCACATGGAGCAAGTATTTACAAGAGACAAAGACACGACCAATGCCATCCAACCTGTTTCAACCACTTCCACCCGTCGGATTCAAGAGAGGAATGCGAATTGAATGCGTGGATGTGGTACGAGAAAGATACACACAAGTCATTCACAACGGTTATTGTCACTTGCCTTTTCACAGAGAAACCAACGCCTCATTCGTCCAGCAGTCATCCAGTCTGTCGATGGCCACATGCTCACAATTCGGTACGAAGGTTGGCCTGAGATTTACGATGTCAAAATGAATGAGCTGAGTGACAACTTGCACCCCGTTGGATACTGCGAGACGACTCACCACTCATTAGAAAGAGTGCCAAAACCTGGACCAGGAAAAGGTCCCTGTCCAAATCTATGTGGTGGCAAGGGCAACTCTGCCTTCAGTCACATCCCAACGCACGAGACCAAAGATGAGTGTCCATACACTCAGCAAGACAAGACTGCCATTGAAACCAGAGGGGAAAGAGTTGTCATACTTGTGGATGGGTAAACATTTTTATAATCCTCATTCCGTGTGTTTTTGTAACTGACGACATATTCAGGTCCAGGCCAACGTCAACTATTGTTCTACCGGGGTCAGCCGTTCCACCACCATCCGTGTCTATCCCAACTTCTATCAAGCCTCCCTCTATGTCCCTTCAAGACTACAAACAACCCAAACAGCATGAAAAATTCTTATCTTTTTCTCCCCCGTCAGCTCCCAACGCTTCTGATGCTCACAAAAACGCAGTGAAAAAGTTGAGAAAGGAGGACATTTTCTCGAAAATGATGAGTTTGGCTCAGACAGTGTTGAAGGAGGAGAGGACTGAGGCGTACTTGTTTGAGAGGCAGTTGGGGGACTTGGATGAGAAGGTAATGTGCTGTATGTCATTTTATGTTACCATGTCAATTTATATGTGCTAACGCTCCTTTCTTTTTTAAAGACTGTCTGTACTTGGAACGTCACCCAAACGCATGACTTTATCACCTCCTTGCCAAACTGCAAAAGACTGGCCAACACACTGAAAGAACAGCTCGTGGACGGCGACGCTTTGTTACTGTTAACTAAAGAAGACTTTAAATCTAGCAGTGAGGGTAATATGCATTGGATTAAACTGTACTACGTAGTCAATGTGATTAAAGCTAGCAAAAGGAAGTAGTTTAATATTACCACTTCTTACCCACTGCACACACACAAACGTGTACAGTGGTTAACATGGAAAATTCCAATGGAAATACAAAACAAATGTGTGAAAAAAAGATTTTGCTTTTTCGTTTACTGGTTCTGATTTGCTTGATCTTGTGCCTGAGAAAGGGGAAGGCCCATTATTTGCCTTTCAGCATTGACGTAAATACCGTAAATAACGTCGTTGTATGCCCTTTGTTTCTTGAATTTCCACTTGCCATTTGACAGCACTTTTGGGAAACCTCCGTATGATGATGGTGATGTAGATTTGGGTCGTCCAACTCTTCTCTTTTTTGGTGGTGGTGGTGCGTTCTTGCGGGGTGGTGAGAAAGGATCGTTGAACTTTTCAGCGCAGTAAAGAGGGTCTTTGCTGGTTTGCTGATCATCAGTCTTCATTTCATTTGGAATGTCATTGTTGGTGGCGTCATCGGTACTTTCTATTTCGTCGCGTTCAACTGCTTAATTAATCAGACATTAAGAAGATAATAATTGATAAACAATATAAGCACTTACCATCCGATCCAGATCCATCCTCTTCTCCAAAGTCCACCATCATTTCTGCCTCCACCCCTTCCTTTTCTATTCCATTCTTTACAACGTCACCGTCCTCCTTCACGAGGAACTTTTTGAGCAAGAATTTCTTCGGCCCTTCGTCTTCCTCCTCCTCACCCTCTTCATCCGCATCGGCAGCTGCATAATCCTCACCTAAGCCACACGTCGATGCGTGATCCATCAGCTCCCACAAGGTTTCAAATTCAGCACTGTGACACCCTTTGCATGTCCTCAATCTATAGTTGAATGTGTTCTTGCACAACTTTACGCAAGTCGCATTCAGGTGCTGGACGAGGTCTGCAGTATAGAAATTGAATTTAAACAATCATAAAGTCATGATGAAGAAAGCGTAGAGGAATTACATTTCTCAGAGATGAAATCTCGGTCACAATGTCGGCACTTTAAAGTCTTTTTCCAGTTTCTGATTGCGTCCAAACTTGCAGTTCGAGATCTGAGTTCTCGTGCCATTGATTCACTGCCAGGAAGGGAACCACCACCCCTGCTGCTGTTACTGAATCTTCTTCTGCGTCGTTTTTTAGGAGGAGGGAGCGTTGACGACTCCGTTGCAACTGCAGGGTTTTGAGGGTCTACGAGTATTAAAATAATGATGAGACTCAATACTCCATAGCATAAGTATTACCACGCTCTTACCAATATTATTATTTTCCTTATTATCCTCTTCCAATCTACCAGCAGCTCCAGCAGCCTTATTGTTGTTGTTGTTATCCCCTTCCTCAGGAGCCTTGGGAACAGCATGTATGTTCTTTGTCTTGTAAACCGTAAGGGCCACCTCTTTGATCCTCCTCGCCCCCGAAAACACTGCAGGGTCATCCTTGAAGACCCTTTGGAACTCCACCCGGTTCACATCCAACTCCAGCATTGTGGCCAAAGAAAAAAGTGGTATGCGAAACTGCTGCGTCATCGTCGTCTTCCCAGAGTAGACGAGCTCCACAAATTTCGTCAAGGTGTCCAGATTGTAGCCGTCCAGGTGGACGAAGGAGGGCTCCAGTGGGGACTGAAGGAACATCCTTAAGTGACATGAGAATTAATTAATTTAAAAAAAACCTACCTGCCCCTCCAACAACTGTTCCAATCTGGGACACGCCTTCGTAAAGATGAACCGATGGACCAGGAGGAACCCATCGTCACAAGAAATGGTCAGATTCGTAAAGGAGAAGGTCCCTAGTCGCTGTTCTCCAATCAGGGCTTCGGCAATCAACGACGTCCGATTCGTCAGGTTGGCCGTCCCCATCATCATCTCCTCTCACAAACTCCAATTAAAGACTCTTAAGGATTATTTACGATTTTTGCAGTTTTTTACAAGAATTTAATTTCAAAAGGCTTTTGTAATTTTATGTTTCAACCTCGATTCGATCCGTCTCTCAAAAAACTGAAAGCCAAACACACACACATGCGAGATGGAATGGGAATCTCTGGTCCCGGCCGATGTGTGCATACGATGCATTTAGAGACAGCAAGCAGCAGCCCATATGCCGACTTTGGGGTATTGTGATTTTTTTAGGTCAAAGAATGAATGGAACAAAAACACATTATTATCTCTTTACTAAGAACTTTAATTAATCAAATCATAGACAATTATACATTTCAACCCCTCTCGCCATGCATGCTCCAAAGCTGGCTCATCCCGAAATTACACTGTAAAAAGAAAGTGTCAAATCAAATGTTATACAATCTCTTATAGAATGACATACCTCGCTGTAGAAGAGGGGTTCCCCAATGGTGTCCGCCTCCAGACAGAAGGTGAGGGGTGGGGTGTCTGTGTTGTTGACGCTGGCAGGTTCTCCCTTGAAGGTAATGGCGGACCGGAGGGGGTGGAGATCTTGTGTTGTAGCCTTCATATCGCATTTGGAGTGACCTACTCCATCCCCCTTCCTCTCGAGGCAGGTCTTGGTCTCCTATTATATATGACATTCAAATAGTGTCTAAAGGTCATTTGATACATACCTTATTGAGATACCGTGACCACCCAGCCGTCTTCGAGCTCAGGTGAAGCCATGATTGATCATCAGAGAAGTCGCAGGGGTTGAGGACGACCTTGCCTTTTTTAAAAAAATGTGTTTAAGTGAAGGTCATTTACAAAAGCATTGATTGGTAAGTACCATTTTCCAAAGGAGTCGCACATCCATGGGCCCCTTTGTTGATGAGGTACGTGGCTTGGGAAGAGCGTTGGACGAAGAGGGTAAGGAGGCTGAGAAGGACGAAGGGGGCGGTGACGACGAGATTCCTCCTCATCTTGGGTCCTGTGTATAAGAGTAGCATAATAATAGAAGGTCCTATGTGCACACAATTTCCAGTCAAGAATGGAAAAGGAGGTACTTTTAACTTTGTTTAATGGGCTATGTATTCCTTTGTAAGGGCGTTGTGAAGAATGTGGCTTATGGGTGATATAATAGAACAATGTGAGGTCAATCGGGTCGTTTAATAAATGACGTAGTAATACAGGATATAATGATGTGGATAATATGCGCTAAGAGAGAAAGGATTGGATGTGTAGCGTGACAATAATGAGTGTCGCAATGTGCCCCATATGTCAAATTGGTTAAAACATGAGATGCAAAAATTACAAGCAGTCAGTTCAGTAAGCCACATATGCAAATACTTTAAGTATAGAACTTTTGATGACTTTATTCATTTCCATCATTAGCACTTTCTTTACCAAGCCAACTTCTACGAAGTTGGCTTGGTAAAGAAATGGTAAAAACTTAATTAGTGTAAATGTCTCCACATTTGCCTCTCACTTTCCCTGTCGCACTCTGGGTGGGTGATGGGTTCACCAAAGGCCTCCCCCTCCAAGCAGTAAAATGTACGAGTTCCATTCTCTATTTTGACATCTCCGTTCCAGATTTGATGTCCATTCTTCTGTGCCCACATTTGCTCTGGCTTCTTTTGTTGACATTGGGCAAGGGCAGCTACTCCATCCGGCTTCCATTCAAGGCACTTTTTTGATTCTCTATGGAAAAGCATGTGAAATGTTATGGTGCTGATGAAGTTCCAAAGTTGGTCGTCCGCACCGTCGCATTCTGCCAAGGAAAGCTTCCCAGACTCCAGTACCGTGAGGCAGCCACCGGACAGCATGTGTTTGAGATTGGCGTTGGCAAAAGTGGCACAGAGTGAGATCAGGAGGAGCATGGGTAGTATTGACGCCATGTTGTTCGTACCTATGTAAGGTCAGAGTATTGGGTTTGATTAATTTTTGAGATTCAAAGGGAACCTTTTGTCTGTTCCGTTTTTTTGTGCCCGTGTATCTCTTGGAAAATGAACAAAAGCCATTAAAAACTTCCCATTATTAAACAGTCTTTAGTATGCATTGTGCTTCAAAATCACTACTCCAAATCATTTTGTCAAAACTTGTCCTTCCATTCCATTAAAAGTAACTAAAACAAATATATAATTTGTTCAGCATTTTGTTAACAAAAACTGCGGAGAAAGAACAATTGTTTTCTATTTCACGGAAAAAAATGTTCTCTTGATAAAAAAAACTGGTTTTATTACCATACATGAAAAACCGGCTATGCCACAAAAACTGTAGCACATGTCCAAAAATTGCAGTATTTGATGGAGGAAGACGCTGCCAAGGTCAACTTGTATGCATATTTGTGGTCGAGCCATTGTGTATTGTGTGGGGTTAACACCACTTTCCTTCTCCTACAGCACATATGTCATGATGATGATAAGCTAGCCTAAATTTAAGCTCTTTGTCTCAACAGACAGATTTATTTTATGGAAGTTACATATGGAAGCTCTTCCTGATTGATTACTTTATTTGACTTGATCAATTAAGATTAGGATCCAGCAGCAGTTGACTTTTTGGTTCCCCCAAGTGAACACGACTTTTTTGTCCAAAGAAATGAAGCTTATTCATTCTTGAGCTGTATTCGCTGTAGAAAGAAGTGGAATATTTTTTGCATGCGTTACACAGATCAGAAAAACTTTGGTAGAGCTTCAGTTCAAAAGTTGGGGTGAAAAGAAGTAAATTATTTTAAAATGTCATATCAAGTACAAGTGCAAGCAGCTCCACCCACTGCTATCGCTGTAGAAAATGGGTGTAAGCAGTATGGAAAAAGTGGTGTCGTGCTCCAGAATCTGAACATGGCTGTGCCAACGGGGACAATATACGCCCTGTTGGGAAGCAGTGGTTGTGGGTATGAAAAATATATAAAGGTTGATACGTTTGACCTGTAATTGTAAATGCTTTGCAGGAAAACCACACTAATCTCGTGCATTCTTGGACTAAAACGCTTTAATTCGGGAAAAGTTCAAATCTTTGGGGAAGAAGCTAATCAAATTGACTCCAGTCTAATAGGATACATGCCACAAGTGAGTATGTCCACTACATTATTTGTGAGTAAGGAGTTTATAGACTTCAACATTTCTTTTTTTTAGGAAGTAGGCATTCACGACGAACTAACAATTTCAGAGGAGCTACAATATTTTGGTAGACTGTATAATTTTTCCGAAACAATTATCCAAGAAAGAACCAATTTCTTAACAAATCTTCTTGAACTACCCACGTCCAACAAGGAGATTGGCAAGTGCAGGTAGATACAATTTTCAGTACACTACAGATTTTGTGAAACAATTGAAATTAATCATAGCGGAGGAGAACGGAGAAGAATAAGTTTAGCCATCACGTTGCTACACCAACCAGCCCTTCTAATTCTTGATGAGCCAACGGTTGGGGTTGACCCACTCTTGAGGGAAAAGTGAGACTCTTGACTTTCATTTCTGCTTGCAACCATCAAAAATATTGTACGCTTTTAACAGAATTTGGGAACACCTTTACAAATTAGTTAAAGACGATGGTGTCACCGTCCTAGTCTCTACACATTACACGGAAGAAGCCAGAAATGCTAATGTCGTAAGTCACACATCAAAAGAATTGAATTGCAATTCTATAGCAACCCTTCAAAAGGTGAGTTTCATCCGGTCCGGGTCTCTCCTCTTTGAAGAAAGCCCCCAATCCATTCTTGACCGATTCAACGCCATTTTGTTGGAAGATGTTGTCCTGAGACTATGTAAAAAGTCAGACACGCCATCATCACTATTAGGCCACCACCATCATCATCGTGAAGTGGTTAGCACCACTTTCTCTTCAAACACCCTGTGTTGCTCATCCACCTTCGACCCAGAAAAGTCCGATGAGCCAAACAACATCGTGGAGAAGAAGTGGGAGTCAAAGGAAATCAGCGAGTTTTATCCCCAAGAATGGAATGGTGCTAGGCCGGATTTATGCGTCATGTGTGAAGATAAGCCGAAAAAAGTGAATGTCAATTTGGCAAGGAGACACGTTCGATTCGAGTTGAAGAGAAGTCTTAGGATTATTTATGCCATTTTTGTCCTGACGATGAAAACTTTCATTCGACATCCATTGTAAGACTGGCATTGATACAAGCAACCTGGATGATTCATTATGTGCTTCTTGCTTGCAGCATGTTAGGGTTCCTATTAACTATTTGTCCCTCAAACATCCTCATGTTTGTCACTATTTATTCCGGAGATCCTCATTCGACCATTGGGTATGTGAACCATGAGCAGACTGAAGATTGCTTCCTCCCCACAACGTCGTTCCAGAAGTTTGGGTGTGATTTACTCGAGTCATTGCAATCTAGTGATAGGATAACTTTGGTAAGTTTGAGAGGAGTGGGAAGTACAGAGTTATTTCGGAATGTCTTTATAAGGTCCCCTTTGAAACGGACGAGGAGGCACTTCTCTCGGTCAAAGCTGGTCAAACAGACGGTTACCTCGTCATTCCATCCAACTTCTCTAAGAACTTGAGAGACAGAGCTGTGTTGGGGAAATTTGCTGATGATGCAACGTTGGAAGGGTCGACGGTCAGGATGCATTTGGATCTCACCAGTAATAAGACTCCCAAAGGTTGTAGAGTGCTTTTCTAACATTTTGTCTCTTTTCGATAGATTACATCAGGAACGCGTATCTTCATGACTCCCTCTACTCAATTTACATGAAATTCGTAGAGTCAAAGCTGAATCAAACGAGTGAGGCTATTAAAAAAGATGGGCTTTCGTTTCCACCAGCAAGCAGCAAACTGAAAATGTTCAAGGTATGAAAAAGAATGTTTCATGGGTAGAATTATACCTTGTTTCTTATAGATCAATGAAAAACTGAGCAATCAACCTGACACTCGCTGGGTTGATGTGGGGGTGGCCAGCACAGCCATCATGTAAGAATTTCGTATGTAACTTAACAATTATGTTTACTTTATAACTTTTGTACAGAGGCACTTGGCTGGTCCCCACAGTCATCGCACTCGTCTCCGTGTGGGATAGGAAGCGAGGGGTGATGCAACGAACCAAGGTGGCTGGTGGCACTTTCCCCCACGCGGCTCTGGCCTCTTTGCTCGCCTACTCCATCCTTATCATGATTGAGGTGGTTTTGGAAGTGGTGGCGATTGTGTCCAAGGACATTCCCTTTCATGGGTCATACTTTGATTTCTTTGTCGTCGCGGGGATGCAGGGTGTGACGGGATTGTGCTACGGTATGTATATATACGAGAAAAGGATTGCATTGAAGCCATTTTATTGAGATTTTGCTTAGGTCTCTTCATCGGCTGCATATGCACACAAGAGTTGGAAGTGGTGTTTGGCATCCTGTTTTTGTACATGGTGTCCCTGATCTCTGCTGGTAATTCAATACTGCATGTACAGATCACATAATCATTGCTATTTTGTTGTGATAGGTTCCCTCTCCAGTTTGGAGTCTATGGCCGTGTGGGTGAGATGGATCGTGGTTTCCCTGCCATTCAAACTTCCATCAATGGCCCTTGAGAGGATTATTTTAAATGGCTGGTCACTTTGTCATGGACAAGTGTTGCTGGCTTTTCTAAATCAAGGGGTGTGGATAGTGGGGTGTGTGGCTGTGGCAGGGTGGGTTAGTATAGTAAAGTGACTGTATCTATTTTTTTGTAATTTATGTATTTCTCACCTTGCCCCGTAAAAAGGAGTAAAATAAACTCAAAGTCATTTCACCTTTTGCTGTTCAAAGTACCCTGATTTTATATGCTGTGTAAGCTTATCCAGGTTTTGAGAGAATTCAAGTTAAAGTGAGACCACAGAAATGAGACGTGATTTTAAAACGTGTAAAGTGACTTTATTTAATAACTTAGACTTGCAAGGTCTAAAGGCCGCGATGCAATAAATTACTTACTTTTCTAGAAATTTGAACAATGGTCACTTACATTACATCTAATTTTATTACGGGGCCGCAGTGGTAGACGTGGTAGTGGTGGTGGAGTTATCGTCATCACCACCGCCTCCAAACAAAGACCCCCATCCTCCTCCACCACCACTAAACATAGCGCTGAAGGGCCCAGGGGCCTCTGTCGTTGTTGGCTCTTCGGTAGTTGTCTCCTCTGGATCAAACAATTCACCTATAGAAAAAAATATGAATGTTGAGCATTATTCTGATGAGACACTTGGAGTGGTTTTGATTCTGCATACTTCCAGTCGCTTTACTCAGCGCTGAATCTGCAGCATCACTGGCAGCCAAAAGACCACCCTCCACTTTCTTCGCGACGTGCTTGATGGCTCCAGCCACCCCTCCAAAGACACCCTTGACCTTCCCGCGGACATTGTCCCTCATGTCATAGACCGCGTCTCCCGCACTCAGGACCTTCATGCCCAAGTTCACTGCGATTATAAACCGATGGGATTATCAAAGAGTTAGAGTTTGCAAAAAAAAACGTTACATAAGAGGCCTCGACCCTGCTGCTTCATATCACCACTTGGTGCATCTTCTCTCCGTTCTAATGGCAGTTCGACGGGTGCTGGGGCAACCTCATCATCGTTTCGGGACTCTCGATGATGGTGGTGGTGGTGGGGTTCGCCTGAATTGTTTGATGGTGATAAAATTGAGACGCGAAATTAACATCGAAAATACCTGAAGTAGCATCCAAAGAAAGACAGACAACCAGGAGTGACAGGAGCAAATGACGGTAGTGACAACAAGGCGTCATCCCTCCCTTCGTCGCGGCTGTTCTCTTGATCATTTTATGAATCATATTTGTAAGGTGCAAAATGTAAAGAAAAAAGACACTTTAATGAGGTCAGATTGTCATTTCCTCATACATTAAGCTGTAGCCGCAAATCAATGATCAATGGAAGTCTGATTTTGAATCATCATTGTTCTCTCGGTTGCGTAATTCAAAGCAAAGTTGACTTTCTTCCTCACACAAAGATACGTTTTATTCATTTCTATATACAACTATTTACAACGTGTGGTGGCGGCTTTTCGTTTTTCTTTTCGGTAGGCAGGCAAGTCGATGATGATGGTTTTCAAAATGGCACAAAATCTTGGAGGTTCTAAGGGACATTAGTGTCATATCTCGAATTTCTTAAATATCCCACTCTCTCTAGCAAACATAACGTCCCTCTTTATCACATTCAAGGTCCCCTCGATCCCTTCTGGGTAATTTCCAACCAAGCGACTCAACTTTTTGCTGACGAAAGCCCACTTTGGATTCCTCGTATAAGCAGTTCCAATGGCAGGCATCTGATTCATGAAAAGTTGATGAGCCGTTCGATTCCCACTCGCCTCCTTCAAAAAGTGAATCAACTTGGAATCCTGCTTCTCATCCAGGCGGGTCTGAAACTCTTCGGGCTCAAGAATTTCCACGTTGTAGCCCAGCTCCTCGCCGATCCTCACGATTTCCGTCTCGTTGGAGGGGAAGGGGTTGTACACGTTGAAGATGTCGGAGGGGGTCGCGTCGTCGAAGAAGACTTTGAGGGAGAGCTGGACGCAGGTGTCCACGGGGAGGATGAA
>JAQIWU010002312.1:0-12576 GCA_034696445.1 Isotomiella minor
AGTGATAGTCGAGGCTTGGATTGTGTAGACAACCCTTTTTTTATTCAAAGTACAACACCCTTCCTTCCCTTCCTCCTCGTCATCTTTCATCTTTTCCCGGCCTGCACATGATGCAGTAAATACAACCTTCTTTCTAATGATGTAATTGTTCCCGTGTGGGCAATAATATTTAATTTGTCGTCTTCCAATTAAATGAATACTTTTATTACCCCCTTTCTTTCTCTCTCGAAACTAAATTGGCGTGGGTCTAGAATAAAGCAATAATTCTCCATTCAAAAGTTATAAAAAGAGCATGCAACCAATCTGTTGGTGAGGGACACTTAAACCAAATCTAATATGCTTCAAACTTAAAATCCAGGGGTGTGAATAGGGAAAAGGGAGAAAGGTAAAGTCTGACCTTAAGCCTAACAAAGTAGTAGTAGTGGTGTCATTTCTTCTACATTCACCTAGTCAACCTAGACATTCCTTATTTCCTCTATTTGCTTCTTTTATATAAAGGAACTATGTTGTATCCAAATGAAAACCAAATCAGTCTGTCCAAGGACTGCAAAAAAGAAAGTGCCTATACAAGACTCGGTGAAAGGAGAGAGGGAAGGAAGGGGAACAGAGAGAAAGAGATGGATGAGAGATGACGTTATGTATGTTTAATGCATGTAAGTCTTCTTATCTTAGCAAAACACCAGCATACAAATTCCATCCACGAGGGCTCCCCTTTGAACTTGAGCAACTCATTTAAGCTTTCCCTCTCGTCAATCTTTGAATATCATGTCAACACCATCATCGGAACACCCAAGTCAAGTCAACTAAAGTTAATCCTGACTCAACCGTCCTGCCTGCCTCATTTTATGCATGTGCTCAAAATTTCACCCACCACCCATTACTTATTACGTGTGTGTGCTTGTAATCATCCCCTCTTCGGACCACTCTCTGGTATGAACGATTCAAAAGTTCCATTAACGATGTACTTTCGTGTTTCCCCCCTATGCCCCTGCTTGTCTGACGAGACTTGATATGCCTGTTTTCTATTGTGTGTAAATTGCGGAAAAATATGAACACGCGACACTGACAACTTGCAATTGGAGGGATGAAAGTTTCAATTATCTTTGGGCCATGAAAATAGACGCTGTCACAAGAATGAGTGGAGAGATGAGACCATCGCCACTGCACTGGTTATTACATCCTAAAACCACTTTAAAGTATCTAGCCCAAAAGCACAAATCCTGCAGCAGCATCTACGACCCAAGATAATGTGACATGCCAACAGGCATCCTCATGACAACGGTGAAAGTGGCTGCAACTTTGAAACGGTTGCATCATTGGTGAAAGTCGAACTAATCATCCTACCTTGTCCTATTGTACTTTACAATTTTATAATGATGTATTATAAGCATTGTTGCCCCAAGTGGCTGTATGGTGCATTGTCTTTGTACTGTTAAATAATAATACATAAAAGAATGTGTTAACAGAAAAGCGGGGACAAATAATACAAGTTGGCCCTACAATGGAGAAAGAGAGAGACGGAGGGATGAAAGGAAGGGATGATGAAGAGAGTAATTATTATTGCCCTCGATTGATTAGACTCCCAACAGCCAAAGCAAAGATCATTCTCTCCCTCTCTGAAGTGATAATAATCACAAACACACATTCAACTCCCTGTGAGTTACACCATAGAACAAGTAGTACTACACACTGGTTGTCCTTACATCATTACGCCATTAGTATTTCTCTAACTCTAACCCATTCCATTCATTCATTGTGCGACTCTAGGTTTTGTTTTTCCCCACGCACTTCGTTACGCAACACACAGTGGCTCTCGGCTTTATACTTAATTTAGGTAATGCCAACTCAATTTGATCTTCCATAACCATCCTAGCAATAGTGTAATGAAATCAACAATCAACATTAGCCAGGACCCTACAATAAATAAAACAGATCTCTCACTCAATCGGGTGATACCATTATTGGATGTTCGGGCGTTAAATATGATGATTTCGCTCTTTTCTCTCTCTTCTGTCACTGCCACTATTTACGCTTGGGTTAATAATGCAATTTGTAAAATAATATTACCCAAAATTATTCATCTCCCCCCCACCACCACACACAACATGAGCATTGATGCAATCATACAATTAGAATCTATTTGTTTGGGTTGTATTCATTGCTCATTATATTACGACACTGGAACTCCTTTCTCCCACACGCACTTTAAGCTTTCATATCGACAACACAACTTAATTATTCTCCTCCTGCATTTCCAAATCATTAAAAAGCTTAAACAAACGGAGAAACTGCCATGTCCCGAGGATGCATGAAGAAATTTTGAAACAAGTGGACAAGTTTTAAAAGGACATACCATGAGGTTAACATTGGTCCCGGAGAAGATTCCTGGTGACGTCCCCTGACCTCCTCCTCCTGACGAAGGTGGTTTCAGCAAGAGTTTGACGATCTCCTCATTGCCACTCCACGCTGCCAAGTGGAGGGGGGACGAGCCTTGTAGGTCAACAATGTTCGTGGACGCCTCATGACTTAGCAGCAATTCCACAATCGCTCTGTACAAAAACATTTTATCCAAATTAAAAATAGATTTCTCAAACATTCATTATTTCTTTGCCCTTCGTACAAAACTGATGATGATGATGATGATGGTTAATTAATGAGGGTTGCATGTGAATCGCGGTATACATTCATTCACGCACTTTGCATAAAACTCAAAAACGCCTTCACAAGTTAAGTGGAATGAGATGAAAATGACATTCATCCAACGCAGTTTCAACTGACTGATCTCTACTCAAGCGAACTGGGTGCGATGCAATATTGCATAATAATGAATGATGTGTCGTTGGAGTTAGAGTACTTAAGCCTGCACTGATTAATCTTTGCTCTGTTGGTGGCACTTTGTGCATCCACCACATGCACCGTTAAAAACTTGGGCAATGGGAGGAATTGAATTGAAATGAATATCGTCGTCGTCGTATAGCCGAGAGAGAAAGGAGAAAGGCAGGCAGGCAGTTACTTCCGCAAGAGTGAGCAGTCTTCTCATTTTACATCACATTAGTCATACCTACATTGGATTGGATTGAATTGGATTGGGAGAAAGCAGGGCACACATTGCAGCAGGGTCGGCGTGTGTGCGTATCGTATTTATTCGAGTATGAAAAATCATTTAAAAGTTGAAAAGTCACTTGCATGTGTAGGTTTTGATTAAGATACGGATTACAAGACGGAAATTATTAACCATCAGCATCATCATGGCATAACAGAAGTGGGTATACGTTTCCATTAAGGGTTTTTGATTTAATGTGTGAAGGGCACGAAACTTTTACTTTTATCTCTTGGAAAAGTGGGATTGACTCACTTGTGCCGATTGAGGGCTGCATGGTGAAGGGCTGAAAACCCATTGACGTCTTGAGCATTGGCTCCAGGTCCCCGTCTCAAACTGTAAATTTAGAAAGCAGGCAATTTGCATTATGCTCATAAAATTGCGATTGGATAGACAATTTTAAAGTAATTTTGAGTGTACTAGGAACTATAGTAAAGGTAAATTAAAATAACCAGATTTCTGGTTTAAAACCAGATTTTCAAATCATTGGATCCAGTCCTGCAATTCTCATTACAAGCGGAGGAAATTGTGATTTTGCTCAACATCTTTCTGGAAAGCTACCACTTTCACCATGCACGTACTTCTTACTATCGTTGTCATGTATTTTTTTTGCTTTGCTTTAATAACTGCTGAATAATAAGAATTGCTGGTTACAAAATTGATTAAACTGGAAAAGAAATTAATGCCATTTTGCAAAATCGGAATTTTTCTAATTGAATTTCTTTTCCCTGTACAATTCTAATCTTAGTTTGCCTTGTGCATGACAGCTCTTCATTTTTTAGGATGCAAATTCATATCTAGCATTCATATCAAAGATTAGGATTGCTTAATTCTGTACGACAAGAATCAATTAAGCAAGTATAGGTAGGTACAAAATATGTTTCTGAGGCATCATTTCTATTCAATTCAAGTAATACTTTAAAGGAATTTAAAGCTTGTTTCACAAGACGCATAAGAAACGTTATCCATGATTGTGGATGGATACATGGCATGAGGCAGAGCTATGGTTTTGCAGTAGTGGTGAGTCAAAGAGAAAAACCTTGTCAACGCCTCAGCTGTACAGCAGTACAGCTTGTTTGAAAGAAGGAAATACCTAAGTAAGTCAACAAAGTAAGACGCTATCAAATTAGTGTCTTCCATCATTACCCCAGATTAAGCAGCCTCAATGGACTCAATGCAAGTCCAGTTAATTAATGACAACTCAACTAAAAAAATCTCAATTATGCAACAAATGGTAATTGACTTTTGCAGAAACTCCAACACCCACAGAGTTTCAATTATCCTACATTAAATGTCATTCATTCAAAGTAAGGAAACATCTCTCATGCAATTGTAATTAAAGAAGACGTACCTGGAAAACGCTCCTTTCTTCGCCCTAGAATTAAGTATTTTCTCCACGACATTGTAGTCACCATTTCTAGCGGCTTCAATTAGTTCTTGATCCTTTCCCATGCTGCCATGTCATGACACGGCGTTGTGAATTAATTAAATGCCGAATGTTAATCAGTCTAGAACAAAGTGCATCTTGTTTGTTTTAATCTCCCATACACACACTTTCACTTTATGTTGAGCATATGACCTTTGGCAGGTGACACATCTTCTTATGTTTGAGAATAATTAAATGACTCACTCCCTGCTGCTATCACTGACTGCAATAACTGCACTCATCATCATCAATACAAAGATGAACTAACGGTGGTGTAGTAAAATGAGTGTATTTAAACAAACCCATGCAGTCTAGATGAGGATGTGTGTGTGCACAATCACGCAAATTCAACAAGAAGAAGGGTGCATTAGTCTGCAAAAATAAAACTTTCACACTTTTGAGCCACTGTTTTCCATGCCACCTTCCCTCCTTGATAAATAATTACGTTTTTGTTTAGTTGGAAATTTAATTTTTGAATGCTTTAGAAAGTGGAAGAAGTGTAGTAGTAAAAGTTAGCAAAGGCAGAAGGGGAAACATCGATCCACACACCCTTCCATACTTGTTTTACACACTGCACATGCTTCTTCTGTTCTTCTCTCTGTGATATTATCCAGCAGATATATACTCTCTATATAAAATTATACTCCGAGAGCTCGAACCCATGGAGAAGATATCCACCACCATCCATATTCCTCAACTCGAACTCGGGCTAGGGCTTCCTCCGTCGTAAATGAATGAATGAAAGGCTTCCAAATGCACTTAAAGCAGAACTGACGACGAATGAGTGGTTGGACCTATGCTCTTCTTTATCAGTGTTCTCCCCACGAAAAGTTTTGTACACTTCACTTGAGATCACTTAAATAATTCGCGAAATTGTATTAATTGAGAATCCTTCTTGACATGGATGTATGTAGATTGAGTTCTGGCTGCTCAAGTTAGCAAAATTCATAAGAGTTGGCAATTTGTTCCTGGCTTTTAATTTCAGTCTACTGTCAATTAATTCTTAAAACATTCAATTAAACTCTTTATCAGACGTATGTATAAAATCTAACGCGTCTCGCCAACTCTTAATTGCCACACTATCTTTCTTCTTTAAAACTCTTCACTTTAAAAATCGCAAGTTTGCCAATAATTTCTATTGGCTTTGTCCGACTGAAATGATGCTTCTCCCTCTTCTTCTTCTCTGACTCATGTCTGAGCTTATCCAATCCACCCAACTAAAAGCATGGGTCTTGTATAACCTGGTGATAGTTTAAACAATTTAAAGCAACTAAAGTAAATGCTTTTAGCTTGTAATTGCCTACCATGAAGGATGTGTATGGCTTGTGGCTTGGCTCTGGCTCTGCCAGCCTTATCATTCATTACATTCACAGTCACAATGTAATGTGAGACACCGTGGAATTATTATGTATTGAGAGAACAGAGAGGTGCAGGTGGTTAAAAGTTAAAATCAAAGCAGCGTAGTTCCTTTTTAAAAGTTTGAAACTGGGTGAACTCGAACTGCATTGAATAATGGGTGAGGATCCATGGCGTTTATCTTTCTTTGCAATGCAATAATGAATGAGCATGAATGTACTCGTATCTACCTAAGTCCATGATGGCATGGTAAAAACATTGTTACCCCGTCCGTCTCCGTGTGAACTTGATTGGTCAAATAGCCTGACGCATATTTGATAACTGATAAAAACTGTTGGGAGTTTCTTTGTATAATTGGCACGACAGAGTAAATACAACAGATAAGATGACTAATTATGATTCATTCGCGTTGCATTGCATGGGCGTCATCAATTAGTCCAATAAGTGACTTTTCATATGAACCACAGTTCAATGTACTACTTAAAAAAAGATTAAAATTTTTAGATGCAAAAAGTCAAAATGAAAATTGAATTTGCACTGAGCTATAAGCTATGTGTCTATGAGCGACAAAATTGATTACTACTGCTTTATTAATTTCGAAAGTTCTACCGCACTTGTGGTAATTCAATGTGACCAATTTTTCCGTAGTTGCATAATGCAAGAACAATGGCAAGAAGACGTCACAATTTTTTATTGCCCTTCGAATTCATAATTGAGCAATTAGATATGAGAAATATAGTTTTCAGTCTCACTCAGCAATAAACTATGTCATTAGATGTTACGAAGGAGTAATGCTTCTAGATATCTGTACAACTTTAAATTTAATAATAAACACAATTGCACAATGTTGACTGTTCTCACGCCGTCGTCGAGAGAACCTTTGAAGATGAAATAGTAGATTTGACTTGTGACAGATTTTCTTAATCACGATGTAATTGATTCTCTACTACAGATTTTTGGATAACGCCTTCTAGATAGATAAGATAAGTCAAACATTGACTTACATATAGTCTGTCAAAGGAGCAGGTTAATTGCTATTGCTCATAAGTTCACTCTCCAAGTCCTCATTAACAAACGTTTTGATGCAAAAGGTCTGGAGAAAGTCAAGCAAAATAAATGGCAAAATGAATGTGCAGTGTGAAGAGTTTCATGGACTGAGATTATGCTTTAACAGACTCACACGTTGCAAGTTGAATCAGTCGAGGCAGTGGAGCTAAGAGTAAACCAAAGTGAGATTCTGACTATGAATGAATGACATAAAACTTGTTTATAACGTGGGATGAATATGCAGCTTTGCAATTAAATATCTTCATGCCCAATTGATGACTATGGCGGGTTCATGCGCTATGTTTTTTTATCCAGATGAAAAGGATTTAAATATTTAAAGTTGTTGTGGAAATGAAGCTGTAGGAGTTAGAAAAATTGAAATGGACAATTTCATTTAGTTAATTCATTTTCTTACAAACCAAAGATGAATTGGAGAGGAGGACTCTGGTCTCTTACACTGGTACTTCTATTTGCAGGTATTTACTATTGCACAATTCTTTTGATTTTGACACATTCGAAGTCCTCACGATTCAAATTGGTTTATAGGCACTGTACCTGCAGCCAAAGAGGAACAATTAAAAGGAGATGGTGTGCCATTAAGTGTGGGGACTTTTCATGAGTTGACGCTAAATCCAAACCAAATCGTTCCTTTGGTGTACTCAGACAGAATCTCATCTTCCACTTCTGACGGCTTCTACTTAATCCAGGCTCACACAGTGCATGCGAATGTCACAATTTCCTACACCCCAAAGGTCATTGTTGGACAGTCCGCAACTGGGAGCGACGTTGGGTTGGTGATTAATGGGTCCTTGGTGGTGGGAAAGGAAGGAGAGGTATTACTAGCCTACCTAATCAGTGATGCCGATCTCCTTGTGCCTATCCGGGTGTTGCTTCTCCTGCAACATTACAATGCAAATGGTAAAAAAAGGAACGTCTCTCAAATGCCCCAATCAAAGGAGCATTGGTCCTTGAAATATGCTAAATATTTTACGTATCAACAGCCCCTATTCCTGGAGGCTGCAATATGGAGCATCCCATCAAAACGACTCCATACCTTCCGACCTCATTCACATCCAATGTGGTGACTGTGGAATATCCGCTAGGCTCGTACCCATCAAACGTCCGTCCAGCTACCTGCGACAGGGCCCCACTTCAGTACGACTTGTTCATCCACTACTTACCGGAGAAGGATCTGTCCAGTCATACGGCCTTTAATGCCCTCCGCATGATGACCAATGTGACCTGGGTGGAAAAGTATGGGACAAAGGTATGCATGGCAACCCTTGTGCAGGACTAATTTAAATTACTCCCATTTTTTAAAAAACTTAGGTATCCTTTAATGGCATTCCCCCAAACAAGGTGAAGCTGGCAAACTATGCAGGGACGGGAAGAATCGTTGTGGTTATCTTAAGGACACTTACCGACTCTGCGGTCTACGTTCCCTCACTGTCGTACGGATGCATGCAAAATAATGACTCCAGCAGCAATGAATACGGCCTCAGTTGTGACGCTCCGGAATTAGGTACCATTATTTGACCCTCCTCTGTTAAGTAGTGCAATTAATTATTAACTGCAGTCAATTCGTGCTAGTTTCGTATGTCCACTCTTTCCTTCATTATTTATTATTATTATTATATTCTTAGATTTAGGCAGATCCCTTTTGCTCACGCTTGGGTTGCCTTGTCTCATTCCATCCCATGCATGTGAATGACATGGCAAGCCGTGGCTATGGATTTAGACATAATTCATGTAGAGCAGATGGTTGAGACCTGATTGTGGTAGAGTGGACCCACAAAGAAGAAAGGAATCTGATTATATCAAAGTATCCATATGTGGCCTTGTTACATAACTATAGCAATGTGATTTGTTGTTTGTGTCCAACAGGGTCAGTGGGTAGTAAGCTTTTCAGCTCTTGTGCCATCTTTGCCGGCCTGTTCCTGGCAACCCTTGGTCATCGGTACTACAAGTGCCAACTGTTCCTCTTTGGCTCCCTTCTCACTGGCCTAGCCTTCTACGTGGGACTCACGCTCTCCCTCGCCACTTTCACCACCACGACTGCAGGTATGCAATATTATGCATCATCATCATTACTGTAGCAAATGCACAAGTGTCTCTCCATCGTGGTGAAAGGGGGGATGGGTATTTAAGAGTTGCCCATAAGGGAATAGGAGAAAATATTGTGCCCCCTCATGTCTGTGAGTAAGTGGAAAGAAAATGATTGATGGGTTGGTAAAGTAAAACCGTCTAAGTTGGATTATGAATTATGAAGTTATATGATGTATGTAGCAACATCATTGGATGTGTTCTTCACGGTCGTTGTTGCCTCTTTGTTACAGTTTGAATGGTAATCAAGTGTCAATGAATTACACACATTCTATTATTATGTAGTGATGACTGCTGGAGCAATCGCAACAGTTGGAACAGTTGTGGGCGCAATGGGTGGATCCTTGTTGGTGATTGTTTGGGCCAAGTGCGGAACTCCCATCGGACCTGTTTTTTTAGCCTCTTTTATTCTCGGGACATTAGTGGCTGCCACGCTCTCATTTACTCCACTCGGTAAGTTGATCTCTTTATTACTTTTACTACTCATTATGGGGTGAAAAATGGGACAGAAGACTGTTTTTGGCCTCACCTCCCTTACATTTAATCCTGGCAAGGAAAGTCAATACATATAAATGTAATGTGTGTAGTTTAGTTTAGAAGAGTGGGCAAGTTCAAGTGCGTTGACTTGACTTAAATTAGTTGGCTGTTTCATTATTAGTTTTTGCCCATTTGGCTTTGATGTTGTTTTCTTTAATTCACTATCCTCCCCCTTTTCCTTCCTCGATGATGATGGTTGTCCAAGGGCGGAAAATGACTCTGGCCAAGGACTTTCCTTTCGATTTCCCTTTCATTTACTTTTACATGTTATGTGTCATCATCGAAGTGAAGAGGACAAATAGGGAAAAGGCAAAATTGTTCGAATGAGACAATTATTGCTTTTTGATCTTTTCTGTTTGTGGTTTTTTACTTCATCTTTGCCCTCATCATCATCATCAGCAATCTCAAAGACGAGAGGGGACCCATCTAAACCAAAACTCAATTCAATCTAAACCCAATTTACTACTAACAAACCAAGCCGCTTTATTTTGTCTTTTCTATATTTCCTTTCGCTTTGTTTGAGAGAGAAAAGTAATATTTTTTGATTTATTTACTTTACCTTTGTCCACTTTTCCTCTCTGGACACAAACAAATGACACAACCTACAACATCGCGCGTTTAGTGAGGCCTTTCTCTGCTTTCACTTTCACCGACTCCCTAATAATGACCCACCACAGCCACTTGAGTCTGCGTTATTACATCAAGGGAAAAGGACAATTCCGACTGCTTTGTTGGTAACTTTGATTTTGTTGATTCTCCTTTCTAATGTTTGGTTGTTTGTCAACTTTCTCCATCTCCATGCCTTTGAGTTAAGAGAAAGAAACTGAAAGAAATATCCTGCAATCCATCCAACCTGAAAACATAATGATCCTGCTCAGTTTGTCTTGGGAAATAAGACACTTGAATGTTCGTTTGATTATGTTGATTGTAGTTGACGTGGCCGTGATGAAGGACAACTTGACATTTTGGCTAGCCTTCTTTTGCATTGTTTTCACCGTGTCACTTTTGATAGTGTCACTGGATAAGTTGGTAAGACTATAGATTGCATAGTAAAAGTGTGGTATCAATCAATGGCTCATTATTATTGTGTAGGCCAACATTTCGGCGTCATGCCTACTAGGCTCATTCTTATTCATAGCCCCAATCGACGGCTATGTTGGAAGCAATCTCCGCTACCTCTTCCTCAATGTGATGAGAAGAGCGACCGATCCACAATTTGCAAATGCCATTGTCCGCCCACCCTATCAAGCACTAGGTAAAAAACTAAATACTTACACAGTGTCCGTAATGAATTTTCTAAAATTCTTCCATGCTGCAGATATTATAATGACTTTCACCTGGGTCTCATTGGCTGCAGCAGGCTTCTGTTTCCAGCTGTGGAGAGAAAGGGACCGAGCCCCTTTTCCACCTTCGCCCTATAATTGGAACTCGAGTACCACACCAAACGGTGAAGGTGTGGGTGGTAGACCCTACCAAAGACTGATGAGCGAGGGCCATAATAGTGTTGGTGAAGAAGATGGTGATGGCGATAGCAATGAGTCTAGTCAAGTCCTAGGGAGAGTCCCACATTACCCCGTCGTCATACACATCCCGACTGAAACAACACCACTCCTCCATTCATGAATGGGATATCAATAGTGGCCAGTTTTGATTGGCTTTGAAGTGCAATTCATTTGTTTGCTTCTTCGGATGAAAATAATGCCCTTGGTTTTGTGGATAATTGAACACACAACGAGTCAAAAAGAAGTGGGGATTTTGGGATATGATACTTGTGATCAGTCTCGGTTTTCACTGCTTTATTCAAGTAGATTTTAAAGCCTAGATATTATTATTATTATTATTATACGTACAGTTATTATTATTGATAGGATTAAAATGATTATTATATCAAATCGTAAATGTACCCTCTAGCCTACTCTATAAAAATGTAGCCTAGCCTAGTCACTATTGCGATGTGACCGAGTGGGGAGAAAGCAAGTAGGAAGTAAAGCATTTTTCTGTATCTCTTAAGCTGTATTATATCTTAGTCGCAGGTTCCTCTTTTCTTTTTTAAGTAGTTTGTATGTACCGGTTACGCATTCTATAGCATAGAAGTTAATTCTTAGATAGTACTCAATAATCCCTTGAATTTAGAACCATCGAACAATTTTTTTAATACTCCGGCGTTGCCTTTTTGAAGTTGTTGCATAATAATTACTTCAAGAAGCAACCCTTCATACACTCAAAATTACAGCAACGTACTACAAATACAAGGAATTAAACTAATGACGATTGATGAGAAGTTTTATTTTAGTTTAGCATATCCTGTAGAGGAATCAATTAATGATTTGACATTGGCATTTGCATCATAATAATACCATATCGGATAATTGCTATTGCCTTGCATCTCTGACTTCTATAAGATAGAACTAACAACTGCAAGGAAATTGTGGCAGCTCAATGCTTTTTGCACACTATCTACTCAAGTTTAACAATGTTAAGTCATTATCCTAACTACGGTACACTCTAACACGAAGAGATGTAGAATTTGTTACTATCAATCAATTTTTACAAGTTTTTGGTTAATTCTATTGACCCTGTTTCCATGGATTTTTTGAAGATTGATAGATACACTGCTACATTCAACATTACAATTTGGTTCACCCTTCAATTTAAAAGTGGAAAGTTTTTAGTTGGAGAAAAGTGATGATCTAGGTACTTAATCTTAATTTGATTTTCTCTCTCTCTCTCTCTACTATCCAAACCGAGTTTGTTTTAGTCAACACTACTTCCTAAATGATCACATATAAAGGTGGAAAACAATACTGAAAGTACTAAAAAATATTGCACTGCTTTTTACATCAATCAAAGTACAAATAATGAAAGGAGAGGGGAAAATGCATTGAAAGTTGTCATCATTTTCTGTAAGCTAGACTACAAACTAAATAAATGAAAGAGTGAAAACGATGATGCTGGGTCATAATATTCTTTCTGCCTTTGTCTATCAATTCTATTACCACTTAAATAT
>JAQIWU010002313.1:0-12573 GCA_034696445.1 Isotomiella minor
TAACTCTCTCGATATTTGTCCAACCAACCAGCCGTAAAAAAATGTCACCGTCCAAAGTTTTGCTAGGTTTCCTTACATTTCTTCTACTTGCCAGTGGTTTAAAATTCGTTGTCGAGGCAAGAAATGCCGCAGAAGACTTAACCTACAATGCGACCGAAATTGAAGCATTGCATCAGGTAACGTAGAAAGTGCTCCCATAGATTTCATTTTCTGAACAGTTAATGAACCTAAATTACAGTTCAGGAAGATGGTCTCTCCCGATCTGGACAAAGCTTACAAGAACGACGACGTATACCTGATACGATGGTTGAGGGGTAAGTTGAGACACTTGAAATGTTAAAACAAACGAAGTTATCATTGTGACTCTTTTGCATAGCTCAAAACCTTGACGTGAACAGATCTAGGGAAATGCTGTATCGGGTAAGGACCAAAAACGTTGGGATTTTATTTTGATCTTAAGACTACTATGGCGTATACAGGATATGAAATGGCGTGGTGAAGAAAGTATGGACAGCATAATGAATGAGGATTGGGGTGACTTTGGAAAACAGTATCCCATCCGCTACCATGGACTCGATAAGGACAATAAGCCAAGTTATACCTAAGTCACATGTCACCTTAATCTACTATAAATTGGTCATGTTTGTTGTACAGTCGTCTCTTTCTTCATGGAGGAGGTGGACATTCGATCCGCAGTGTTTGACGGAAACAGGAACAAAGTCATTCGAAGATACATTCAAGTTTTCGAATGGGGTGAAAGGTTGGTCAGAGAAGAGCGTGAGAATGGGAAAAATGTGACGAGGTTCCACGTAGTCGCCAACCTGAGGGATTTCAGGCCTTACCAACATCTATGTATTGGATGTAAGTATGACTTTCGATAGGTTATTATTATTACTAATTCTATCCCATCCTCAAAGGTATGCAATTTTACATCTCCATGGCAACAGCATTGGAGTTTCATTATCCAAACGTCGTGGACAGCTTTATTACAATCAACAGTAAGGCATGTGTAAATCCTTTGATGACTAATTGTGACGACTATCTTTTGCCAGCCCCTATTGTATTTCGAGCAGCCCTTGCAGCCATGGCACCCCTCCTCAGCCAGCCAAACCGAGAATTGTTCCAAATATATAGCTCTCCCGAAGCGTGGAAACCAGAACTTGAGAAGTTCATGCCACCCACTGCTATAGAAGAGTTATCGGTGCTGCACCGAAACACATCTTCACCATTTTCAAACGCAATGGATATTGTCAGCTCGTACAATTATAGTGGAAACGCTAATGCTGCACTGGATTCCGTCAGGATGAGATTCCGAGACAGTAACATTACAGCCACGTGGGAGTCGATAAGGAATTGGTGGACGTCTCAATTAAGCAATGTTTCCCAATGATTTATTTGGCCAAGTTCAAAAGCCTCTCAGTTAAAAGTGTTTCTTTCATAGCCTTTCTCTCATTCATTAAAGCATGTCCCAGCTTCCTGTGCCTTCCATTGCTTGATTTTAGGGCAGACACAATGAGCATTAAGTTGAATACGTCACGTTGTGCATTGCTTCCACCCAAGGGGGTCAGTTTGAACCGAATAGGCTCTAGCAAGTCAACAGCATTAGCATATCGTTCACCCTCAAATTCAGCAACTGCCTTCAGTAGAGTTTTTCCGAGGAAGGGGTCAACTGTGTCTTCTTGAACCGTTGCCTCGACGGAAGAGTATGCATCAAGGAGTTCTAACTTATCCTGATCCGTGCTGTCATCCTTACTGGCACAGATGCCCATCATGAAATGGGCGTCATTGAAGGTGGTGACACGTTTGTTGAAATTTCTACAAAGCGCTGTTGCGTTGAGACCCTGCATTTTCTTCAAACTGTTGGGACTGAACATGTTTAGCCTCCACATTAGAGATGCGCAGTCCACAAAGTCTAGTGTGGATTTGGCAGCCGATGCTCTGAATTTTTACAAACTATAATGCGTGGAAATGAAAGCCAAATCTGTGTACCTGCTGAGGATCTGTGTCTGCAGAATTTCTGCAGCATTGTCGTGGTCTTCATTCTCAAAATGATACAGGGCAGTGTGCCAATGGTTATGGCAAGCGAGGAGGTTACAAGACTCCCAGTCTTGAATCGTATCTTGCATAAATTTTATGCCCTCTCTCGTTCGTCCTCCCATTTCGAAGACATGTACCAAAGAGTGGGTGGACCATCCATCCCTTCTATTCTCCTCCAACCCTTTCCTCCCATAATATTCTGCCTTCTTGAAATGATTGTTTTCCTCAAGTCCGAAGGCATACATGCCGTACAAATAGCTATAAATTTGGTATCTCAGTGCCCCACCATAATATGAAGTATGAATACAACTAACCTCCTTAAAGGTGGCTTTTTCCTCTCCCAAACAGGAAGCACTCTTCCTACAGAATCTCTGATCTGTGGCGAATCCCCCAAATAAAAGTAGGTATCGTGGGCCATTTTCAGAGCATGGATATCCGTGGGAAATTGCACAAGGATGTCTTCCCATGTTGCACATGCACTTGATTGATTTCCTTCCGCCCAGTGGAGAATTGCTTTGATGTGCAATTGTTCTCTTGTATTTAGTTGGCCTGCAGAGGTCAATTTTTGAATAGAATTATACTCTTCCTTCAAAGCCGTGTTGTTCTTGATTGTGTCGTTGGTCCCAAGGAGTTGTAATCCAAAGACAAATGCTCTTCCCAAAGCTGAAAATGAAGAGAATCGTTTCAAACTAATCATGCATACAATCTTTATTGCTTTGGTCTTTGAAACTTCTCACCTACCAAAGCTATTATCAGCATCCACTAACCTTTCGCATGTTTTTTCAAGGCCCCCAAATAGGTTGTCGTCATACCACCCCACGTACTAAAAATCAAGTCAATTTCAATTTGAATGTCATGTAAATATCTTGGCTATAACCTGAGATAGACAAGAGTCGTAAAGGTTGGCTGCTTCATTCGAGGTGGTAGACAAAGAGAGTCCTTCTTCCAACCATGCCTTGTAAATTCAAATTCAACGAGCTACACTTATTTGCTATATTAGACAATTGATGGTGAATTTACCTGACAATCTCTAAGAGCTTCCCTTCTCATGATTGATGAATGCTTGTCTTTGTACCACAAATAAGTGTCGCTTTACAAGTTTCCGGTAAATCCAGGTTTGATATTCATGAGCATGGATCGATAACTCCAGCTGAGTTGACGAGAAGTATGTTTCCTCTGCGATCCCAGTTTCTCATGGTAACTGCAAGGTCATTTACTATTTACTGTACAGTTTTACCCAGCCAATTAAACTCAGTCATTAATATTAACCATTCTCAAGTTACCCCAAACATGACTTGAATTGCATTTCATGTAGAGAATCTCACATTTTCAGCCTTGACGATGGTTTTACATGGTGCGTTGGTATTGTCCCTAGCGTCCATTGCCTTTGTCCCCTTGTTGGAAGTGGTGCATGGCTGTAATAAAAGACCACCCCCTATACTAACAACAATAGATAAAAGTGATAAACTACTTTTAGACTCAAACATTGTGAAACAGATCCGTCAGCCCTTACATCAGACGATAACCACGTGTTATGAGATTATGATTCAGGAAGCCAAGGTTTGTTAATACTTGTCACAATTACTTTACGGTTTCATGAATTTTATTATTGTCCAGATGTCTCAAGTGTTCATTGAGGACCAATTAGACAAAGTTGCTCAAGCTCTACTTTCTCCAATTGAACAAAGAACAAAATCTCTTGCCAATCAAGCCAGACTTCATGAAAAATTAGACTGCACACCAGGATCCTTCGCTGCGTTTACCGATAGGGCAATTGATGAATTACATGTCATGGAAACGGAGTATGTCGCAGGGGCTTACGCAAGTGTAAGTAATTTTCACACAAAAATGGCTATGATTATCATCAACTCGTGTGTCTATAGTTTTCCAGTATTATTGAAAGACACAACAATGCAGCGAAGCAATTATACGAAGACTGGGTGACCATGCATGAAAGATATCATGCGAACCAAGAATCTCTGGAGATACAAAAGGCCTACCATCTTCTCAAACAGGTTGGAGTCCTTCTCAAACCAAGAAGTGACCCAGAGTCGTATGACAGTTTCGTTGGAGGATTTGGAAAAGATGTCAGTATGGCTCAGGTGCTTGACCTCCTAGAAAAACTCGTAGAACTCTTGGACAGGCTGGAGGAGGCCAGAGCTGAGGTACAGTGTATAGCATTATTATGCCAACTTAATTAAATGACAGATTATATTTTTGCAGTTTAACACATTGAAAAATGACACGGAATTAAATGAAGACGAGCTGTACAAAACATCAATGAAGGACGCCCCCGAAGTCGTGATGGCGAAAAAGTGGAAGGACAAAGAAATGTTTCTCAACGATTTAATTAAGAACGAAATAATGGAAAATGAAAAATATTACCAGCTTTACATCCCGTTGAGATCAAGTCTAGAGAAACGAATCGGTGACTATGACAAGCAATTGGAAAATTATGTAGGTCAACCAAAACGAAAATGTCTCACTTTAGTAACATGTCTTCTTCTTTTTCTTAGACGGAGAAGAGCAAGAAGAAATTCAGCAAAATCCGCAGTTCAATAGAGGAGGAAATAACGGAACTAAAGGAAAGAATGGAAATTTTAAAAGGTTGTAATCATAAAAAGCAAGAATTATAGTTGGAACATTTGTTCTAACGTGACCACAAAGCTATAAGTTCTAACTCTGTGAATGTGACCTACAAAATTGGATGATTAAATCGTTTTGTAATGCATCAATGAACTTGAGAAGAAAATCATAGCTCTTATTAATTTGTCATGCTCCAATCCGCACAGGGTTACATGACAACTTTACTTTCAACTGACAGTGATGAACTTATCGATCTTTCAACAAGGTGAAAGTTTTACGCAAAATTGTAGAGACTCATTTTGGTTCGAAACAGAACCAATTGACACAACTATGGAGATTGCTGGAATCAAGTATCCCATATTTATATTACTGAGCTTAGTTGGGTTATCTAGAGAATCTTTCGTAAGCCACAACGTGAACGACGCCAAATTCCTGTTGTTCCCAATGATCGGGTAAATTTAAAATGTCGCACATTTCCCCAGTGTACATATCCTGTATGTGTTTTAACATTTTTGTTTAAATCGCAGGTCCAATTATTCTAAAGAAATCAAGTATGGAAGTCGAAGAGCTCTGCGGAATAGTGGGTTTGTTCACAATGCCCCAACAGTTCTCATGATTCCAGGTTTCGCTTCGTCTGTGTCAGTTTTTAACGCCACGAAAGATGGTTGGCTCACAATCAGTGTTGCACATTTAATTCCAGTGGCAATACCTTTCTTGTCTTTAATAGGCTATTTGTGGACCGGACTGGCGAAGAATGTCATAATGCTGAATTGGACAGCACTTTCCACCCCACGAAAAAATGTCGTGGTGAATGACATACTCGCTTATCCCGAAGTGATCAGAAATGTGGAACCGATGGGAAGAAGAGTCGCATATTTCATAAAGTTTCTCGTGGAAAACGCTTTGTCGTTGAGGCATGTGCACATTATTGGACACTCGCTTGGGGCTCACATCGCAGGAGTGGCAGGAAGTACCGTGAAAGAAATGTACTACGGAAAGACAATACGCCGAATCACAGGTACATCGTAATGTCTCGTTGGAAACAAACAGTTGTTGAATTACTTGCAATGTCAATAGGGTTGGACCCTGCAGGTCCCTTGTTTGAACCTCCCACCGTCATGGGACGCCATTTGACAAAGCACGACGCCGCATTTGTCGACGTGATTCACTCCAACATGGCAATACTAGGTAGTAGAAGAGTATCCGGACATGCAGACTTTTATCGTAAGTTTCTTTTTAAAAATTGAGAAAACCTCTACAAATTTTTCTTATAGCAAACGGAGGAGTTTACCAACTGGGGTGCAATGACTTGGCCAGTGCCCCAGTGCCTATACCAGGACTTTGCAGCCATTCGTATTCAATCAATATTTACACCGCTGCCTTTTATGCACCCTATGGAGGATGCAAGTGTCCCCCTGGTAACGTGAACTTCAGTCCTACCGGACTCGCTACGTGTTTGAAGAAATGTCATGGTCCAACGTCATTAGGCCCACTGTGTCCACCTGGGTAACTGATTTGGAATTTCACTTTGATTTGATTTGTTACAACTTTTGTTGTTGTAGGGCTCGTGGATTGTTTTTCCTGACAGCACCAAATCCTCCATAACCAGCATTTCATTTAGGAAAGAAATTTTATTGACTCGGAGATTTTGACAATTAGTAAAAGAAGAGGAATTTTGAATTTTAATTATAGTAAAGATGGTTGAAGTAAAACTATGAACAGACGCAACGTTTGCAGCCATTGTCACCCATTTGACATGTTCCTGATCCCATTGATGCAGATTTGCAGCCTGCTGCACACGCGGTGGGAGCCAGACCACAAATAGGAGAATCCGCAGTCTATAATTCAGATTCAAAGATCAAAATTTAGTGTCCAATAATTTGTATGTGTATAAATGTCTGTATTTACCACGGTAGCCACCGAGACGAATGCCAAGAGGATGAAGATGGAAAGAACAATTAAAGTCTGCTTTTGCATTTTGAAGAGGAAGTGTGTAGTTGCTTCAATTTCTGGATCTTTGAATTATCAATGGCTCTGCAAATTGACTTCTGTACTGTTGCTCCCTTCTCGGAACGTATTTATACCACTGGTGGCTTAATTATCCCAAGGGGAAAGAGCTAATGAATATGGATGCCTGGAATGTTTTATGATGATTAGTTTATTTCTGGCAATCAACTAATCTTACCTAACTTAACTAGCCTGTTGTGCTGGAATTATTTAAAAATTAATGGTTTAAGCCAGTTTTTTCCTGTTTAAAACAGTAAATTAATTTATGGCAATTAATTAGTAATTCTGATGGTCTGTGAAAGTGTAATGTACTTGGCAATATATTTAGGTATATTTGAATAATTTATTCAAGCTCGACCGACAAGAAAATGGTAGTTTGTCCTTACACACGAACCCAATGACCAAATTTCTATTTAGATGTGATTGACATTAGAGTTTATGTAAGCGTTCTTACAGTCTTTGTTGATTTAGTGCTGAAAGAAAAATAACTTAGGTAACACAAAAATTAGTGAACAACGGACACTACATTGCAAACACTACATTTACTACATCTCCTGTAATCACTACATAAAATCAAAAAAAGAAGCTCAAAAGAGTTGAACTGAACACACAAACAAATGTTTTTGGTAACAAAAAATTGGTTACATGTAACCAACTGAACACATCTATTTTGACTTTGTCGAATCGGTTGCTCCACTCTTCGCGGCAATAGAAACGATAACTGGTCCCTGAGCAGGGTTTCCCCTGCGGCGAGCATGACGCGAAAGGAAATGGGCGTTTAAAGTATCCTGGTCGTAAAAAGTGGTGGAGCACAGGCGACAAACTAAGTCAGGGTGTGTAGATTTAAGATGTTCATTTATTTCTTGTCCATTTCGGATTAGCACATCCAATTCGCATATTGAACAAGGAACATGAAAGTCTTGAATAGTTTCGATGATGGAATGACATGAGTGGCAGTGTCCAAAAAGTGCAGATGCATCTTCAAACTGTTGAATGCAAAAAGGACATGCCAATCGTTGAGTTGATCGATGATTCAAAAATTGGTGCCTGGAATGGTCAATAAACATGACATTATCTACCATCACCGAAAAAAAACAGCAAAAAATTGCTAACGCATACCTCAAATAATCCGTTAAGGACGAACAATGCTGTGCGCAGATTGTACATTTGTATAAATCCACTACGTCATCATCATCATCCTCTTCCATGGGCTCCGCTCCCATAACATTTGCATCACTGAGTGGATCCATTGGTTCTTCTTTAGGAACTGTTGCTTGTGGTATTACGGCGGCTACAGGGATGTCATTTCGTGGAGCCTCTTCCTTCATATCCGTTACCAAGGGAATGTCCTTTACATTTTTCTTCATGTCAACCAATGCCGGCTTTATTTCTTCCTCGGCTACACAAACGGTTACTTCATCATCGCTGTCATCTATTGTAATCAGTTCTTCCTGCTCTTCGTTCTCAATCTCTTCGCCCCTTTCATCATCATCTGTGTCAGAGTCTGAGATAGTGAAAACTTCAATGGAGTTGTTGTCATCATCAGCAGTGTCTAAGTTTTTCGGATGAGAAATGTTCTCTGCTGGACATAATACAGCAGCAGCAACAGCATCAAATTCAGCAATAAGAGCGTCCATTGCTGCATTTTCATTGATAGGTCTTTCTCTTGGTTGTTCTTCTTTTGCAACGCCACATTCTGAGCTCAAATTCAGCTTGAGGTGGTACTCAAGAGCATCCATAAAGTGGAAAGATTGTCCACAACGACAAGTATATTGAAGTGGAAGGTCTACAATATCGTCTGAAGTTTCTCTTCTCTGTCTGACTGGAGTCGGTACAAGCAAACCGCGTTTCTTTTCACTTCGCCTGTGATACCTCATGTGCGTGGAGTATTTTTTCCGTTCCGTAAATTCTCGGTCTTCACAGATTGGACAATGATAAACACCGCTTTCTGGTTCTGGTTCTTTGAACGCTGCAGTTGTTTCTCCAACAACTGCAACTTTTATCGGTCTATCCCTTCCCTCTTTCTAAATGTAAAACATACAAGAATTTGTCCGTTAGCACTATTGTAATTTAACATTTAACCCTGCTATCGTCTTACCTTGCGTATTTGGTAGTGGTATGTACGATGATTCCTGTAAATCTTTAAATTAGGAAAGGTTCGATCACACATTTGGCATTTAAGTTCCCTTTTCTGTTTTGGTTTCTTCGAAACTTTCTGCACTTTACGTTTTCTTGAAATTCCCAACTTTTCCACCCGCTGATGATATACTTTGTGAGCCATATATTTCAATCGCGAAGGAAATGTTTTCCCTTCACATCCTTCCTCCGAACATGAATATGCTTCACCGTCTGGAAGATTTTCATGTGTCTCTTGGGATAAAATATTGTTGCGAGTTTGACATTTTCTTTCTAACGCCTGGAAAAAGAGAATCACATTTATCATATTTTTAATAGATGAAGTCCGTTTAAATAAACCCGAAAGTTTGTCTACCTTATGATACGCCAAATGATTTATATAATTCTTCCTGGAGGGCAACAGTCGGGTTGGGCACATTTGGCAAACGTAGGTTTCCAGATATGGTATCTCATCTTTCCAGTTTTTTCTTTTGATCACTTCTATTCCTCGTTTCTTGAGTGCCTGATGGCGTTTAAGGTGGCCTAGGAAGGTACTTCTCCTGGAGAATTTCTTGTCACACATAAAACAAAACAAGGATTGTCTACGAACACGAGGCAGGTGAGCAACTTCTTCTTTGGTTAGGATAATTCTGTCACATCCCTGTCTTTTCAAATTGCGATGATACATAAGATGACCAATGTAACTTTCTCGTGATGAAAACTGACGGGAGGGGCAAGTCTCACAATTATAGGTATCTTGATAAGGGATAGACTCTCTCCAGTTCTCTGCTGCTTTTTTAACTCTACGGTGGTGGCTCTGGTGTTCACGAAGCAATCGTTTAATTCTAAACAGTTTGTCACACTGTGTACACTTGTAATCTTGGCTTTGGCTCTTCCCTTGGTATCTTCGGTTCCATTCTTCCTTTGTCATAATGGGTCGGTTACTACCTGACTTCCTTTTTAATTGTCTATGCATGGTCAAGTGACTTATAAAGTGGTCCCTGTTGGTGAATGACCTGTTTGGACATATTTTACAGTTGTAGTTGTCGTCATGGGGAATCCGACTTCTCCAATCCCCAACAACAGGAGTAGCAGCTATTGGACGGTCTTTGCCCTCTAGATATCAAAATCCACATTCAAAAAATTGGTCAACTAGAACTGAGAATGGACCTACCTTTTTCAATTACGAAACTGTGGTAATTCACATGACCTTTGTACACACGTTTTGATGAAAAACGTCGATCACAAACTTTACAATAATTGCTCCTTGCTTCATCTTCATCCTCCCTGTTCGAATCATCTCTTTCAAAAGCGGATTTGTCTAAGATGGGACGATCGGCGCCCATTTTTTCCAGTTTTTCATGCTGCAATCAAAAATTTGTAAAGTAAAACACTACACAATAAAAAACGAATCCAATCTTACATTTCTAACATGATTGATGAATTGCAGTCTTGATGTAAATGTCCGAACACAAGAAGCATCATCAAAGTTCCGATTGCATTCATAAATATCCTGGATAGGAATATCAGGTCTCATCTTCTGAATCCGCTCTAGCCGCCTAGCTTTTTCCCTTTCAGTTCTCTCATGACCACGTATGTGAGAACGGAAACTGGATTTCACCGAAAAAAACTTTCCACAGGTAGGACATGTGTATTCGCCTTGCTCCGGGATGGACTTTCTTTTTTCAGTTTTATGCGTCTTTTTTTCTTTCTTTCTGTGCCATTTTAAATGTTCCCGATACAACTTTCTGTCTGCAAAACTTCGATTGTTGCACTCCGTGACTGAGCATGTGTAGACGTCCTGAAGTGGGATGTGTATCCTTGACCTCAAAGGCCCATCATGACCTGTTTTTTTCTTTAGGTCTTCGTGACTCCTCAGGTGGGACACGAATTGTTTTCTTTCAGTGAAAATTCGTCCTTCGCAAGTTGAGCAAGTGTATGAGTCTGTATAAGGAATACTTGAATATTTTCCACCCCTATTTCCATGTGGTCGCACAGGCCGATCATGACCTGTTTTTTTCTTTAGGCTTGCGTGCCATTTTAGATGACCCATGTATCGTTTTCTTTCCGTAAAAACCCTCCCTTCACAAGTTGAGCAAGTGTATGAATCTGCATAAGGGATAATTGGATGCCTCCCCTTTCTATTTCCAACTGGGTTAAGAATAGCTCTGCCTGTACTCTTGTGATATCGTAGGTGTTGGAGATACTTTAGTCTCTTTGCAAATGACCTGTCAACCCCAACCGATTGACAAACTTGGCAGATAAATTTCGAATCTTGCTGAGTATCGCTTTGTAAACTGTCGTTGTTGCCTTGCGAATGGGAATCCTCTCCTCCAATATGTACTTCCGGTAATAGGAATTTAAAGTCTACGTCGACTGTATCGAAAGTGGATGGATCTTCGCTGGGTGGCTCTTGTTTGACATTTACTTGTGGACCGTTAACGACTTGCTTATTTTCAGTCTTCTCTTCTTTCTCCTTCTTTATGTCTGCATTTTTTAAAAACTACGTTACAGTATAGTCTAGAGAAAGTCTGACAAATTCCATGGCATCACTCACCTGCAATATTTATTGGCAATGGCAATTTTGTCGTCTTCCCCGCAGTACCCATCTTCTCTCCAGTAGACTTCGACTTATCTTCCTTCGCACGGCAGGAGCGACAATGTGCCTTAAAACATCGAGCGGAGAGGAACGTTGTCGAACAAACTTGACATACGAATGGGGCACTTGTTGGAGTTACAGCTGCAGAAGTTGAAGGGCCCTTGCCAATACTACAAAAGACAATTGGTAAGTACAAAAATTAAGTCACGCTTATAACATTTCTTACGA
The DNA here is from genome assembly GCA_034696445.1 of Isotomiella minor. Lineage (NCBI taxonomy): Eukaryota > Metazoa > Arthropoda > Collembola > Entomobryomorpha > Isotomidae > Isotomiella > Isotomiella minor. The sequence continues at coordinate 11,573 of JAQIWU010002313.1, forward strand.
AGGAGTCCCACTTCCTTTGACGACGCTACCATTAGTAGTCACATCCTTGACACTTTGACCTTAAAACACACGTAATTGACATGTACAATGAACCTAGTACAACAACTTGGAATGCTACCATAATTTCCATTTTGACCGGTCACTTCCGTTGTTTCAGTCTGTTTAGAAGCTGCAGCTAAAGCCGACTGTATGAACTGATCAGCCAAGACCCTCATTTCGTACGGAATACAGACTCTTGCCTTCTTCATCTTGACACCATTCCAACGAAGAGATGAGGATGAGGAGGATTGCGACGGACACGACGTCATCTCTTACCTATTGTCTGCTATTTAGGTAAGGCTATGAAGTTTCCAGTCTTTTTCTCCAGTCCAGGCCCAGGCTCTGCAACATAAATTAAAATAGTATTTAAGAAATGATAAAAGTTCCTAACGCTCTCTTTTACAGACAATTTCGAAATTAAACCCAAAAAAATGGAAAAACTTACAATTTTTCTGTCAGCAGAATCTCGAATCTGGGAGTCTTTTGTTTTTGTTTTGGTTCGGCCTCCTAAATAGCCTGTCTGTCTGAAGAAGTGGATTTGATTTGAATGAAAGTGAAAACATGCCGAGCAGGATGGAAGCAGCCGGATCAACGAACAACGGCCGAAGCGAGACTTTTGTAGATGTCCAGTTTTTGTATAAATAAACCATGTAAATAATGCAATTACAACAAAGTTCAAAAACATCATAAAATATGACTGCATCCTCATGGTCCTCAAACCTTAATAGAAAGTAGGAAAAGCCAGGCTTGGAATTTAGAATTGCAGTTGTTGCTACAGAAAAAGTAGTGTCGAATTGAAGGGCACGGGGTTAGGTGAGAAAGTGCAGCAGCTATATGGCTTTTGTCATGGCCAAATGAAAATGAAGGAAGACAGGTTCAAGGCACATTCTCATCAAAAATACAGTCAACAAAAAATGCATTGTCAAGGTCTACATTTCCTACTGGGATGATAATTACAATCA